>PVLC010003014.1:0-102500 GCA_004027655.1 Graphiurus murinus
GAATTTGGACACAGCTATGCATCCAGGGAAAGCAATGTGAAAAGACATAGGGAAAAGATGGCCCTCTCCAAATCAAGGAGATATCAGAACAGATCTTTTCCTCACAGTCAGTCCTCAGAGGAGCCAATTTTACTAATACTTTTACCTCAGGCTTGTAGCCCTTTAGAATGGTGAGACAACAACTTTCTCACCAATAAATTTATACAACTTGGTTTTTGGTATTTTGTTATAACAACCATAGCAGACTAATATAGACATTTAGCAGTTCCTTCTTGCTTTTATACAACTGGGTGTATAAATTCTGCAAGAAGCATAACTTAAATATTTGTGTAGCTTACATCTATTAGAAACTTGATAAATTAATTTATCCATTTATTTGTTTATCCATTTCTCATCTCCTTACGATGATGATAATGATAATGTGTGTGTGTGTGTGTGTGTGTGGTACTAGGGATTGAACTGAGCTACAAGCCTACCTCCAAGCTACAAGCCTAGACCTATTTTATTCTTTGTTTTGAAACAGAGTCACTAAGGTGCTGAGGCTCTCCTTAAATTTGTGATCCTCTGTCTCAACCTCCCGAGAAATGGGATTGCAGGTGTGCACCACCACATCTGGCTTGATTTATTATTTTTTAAAATTATACTTGCCATTCTTGGAAATTATCTTATTTGTTGCTTACTTATTCATTGTTTCTCTACTAGCTTCATGCTAGATGTGTAGGAAGTAGTTGTAGAATAAGAATTTATTCTTCCTTGTTTCTCCACTCAATATTTAACACCCTGTGTGTTCTGAATTCCATGCTTGTTGCTGTCAAAACAAAGTGGTATGAGGAGGGGCTCTTGTCTGCAAAGAGTCTGCGATTTCAGGAGAGATGCAAAGCATACACCCATGGGGGCTGCGTGTTAGGCAGCTTTCCTATAACACACACCTGAGATAAATCAACTTATAAAAGGCTTATGTTGATCTGGTCATGGTGATGCATGCCTGTAATCCCCGTACTTGGGAGGCTGAGACAGGAGCATCACAGGTTCTAAGATCAGCCTTAGACGCTTAACATGATCTTGTTTCAAAATAAAAACTAAAAGGGAAGCCGGGCGTGGAGGCGCACGCTTGTAATCCCAGCATTTGGGAGGCTGAGACCGGAGGATCCGGGTTCGCGGCCAGCCTCAGCTACCTAGTGAGGCATTCCGCAACTTAGTGAGACCCTGTTTCAAAATAAAGAATAAAAAATAGGGCTGGGGGCATAGCTCGGAGGTAGAATGCCCCTGAGTTCAATCCCCAGTACCGCAAACAAAAACAAAAAAACTAAAAGGGGCTGAGGGTGTAGCTTGGAAGTAGAACGCTCCTGGGTTCAATCCCCAATACCACACACACACAGGCTTATTTGGGCTCGCAGATTTGGGTCTCTGCTGGGGATGCAGATGGCAGTGGTGGGGAGCACACAAGCAGAGCATGACCACTTACCTCATGGTCAGGAAGCAAGAGAGAGGAAGAGGAAGCAGGTGGGGCTCCACAGTCCCATTTAAGGATCTGCCCCAGTGTCTTAAGGACCTCCCACCAGGCCCCGCCTCCTCAAGTTTCCACCCCTTACAGGCAGTGCCTCGGTGGGGGTGGAGCCTTTACCACATGGACCTTTGAGGGGACACTTAAGATACAGACGAGAGCAGGCCACATTCTTCTTTCAAGGAGTGAGTGTGCTGGCCTGGGGCTGGATCACAGCCGCTGCTGAGAGGGAAGGGCATCCCATGATCAGGAGGAGCATGCAGAGGAAGAGTCTGCATTAGAGATGAAAGAAGGGAACAGAAGAGAGTGCCGCAGAGTCTCAGAAGCCATCACCTTCCCCCGAACCTGGGGCCATGTCTAGGGAGGATTGGGACTGCCTCAGGCCAGGCTTGGACAAGGTCTGGGGATGGAGATGACAGAACCTAGAAACTTATTTCTGACATCTGGGGAGGTCAGAACCAAAACTTGGGTGTTCTCAACTCTGGCTGCCCATTAAACATCACCTTGGAAACTAAAAATATGAATGTCAAGACCCTAACTTGACCCAGGATATCGTAGAAACTGCAATCTGTGCTTCATGGAAGAAATCTTCCCTTGACTGCAAGGTCCCAGCATTCTGGTTAAGGCCTGGGGCACTGCAGTTCCAGAGTGATAAGGGTCACTGCCGGAAATAAGACATTCAGCTGCATTCCGCTGGCATGACCTCCTTTCCCGAGGGTAAGAGTGCCTGCTAGTGACATCAGAAGAATGTGTGGATGGATCTGCATCCTGTTTCCAGTTTTTACTATATTTTGTGACAGGAGCAGTAGCAACAGCAGCAGGATTAACCAGATCTTCCTCTCGTTTGGCACCTTTGGCTTCCTGTAGTTGTTCATAGATAGAAACCATCCAGAGAGCTGTTTTGTTGTTGTTTTAGGATGATGGGAAAATCAGGTCCAAGATTTTAGGGATTGTGTTGTGAGCAACAGGTTGAAAGCTCCCAAGACCAATAAGTCATGTCACACATGATTTGTGTCCTTCCATCATGTCATGAGGTTTATTCAACACTCAAAGGTTATAACATGAAGAGTATTAGAAAATTCTCTAAGTAAAGTTAAGCTAGTTTTGGATGCTGGGTGGCTGCTTTTCCAAAGCCAATTGGCTATGAATGAACATCAAATTATATACTTCACATGAACATTTCTAACTAACCATTCTAACAAGTTTACCAGACTAACACTTCTAACAATTTATGTCAAACAAGTATACTGGAAAATACACAAATCCTATCATTCGAGTACCTCAAAGAATTAGCAAATAACAAGCTACAAAAGAGCAGAGGGGGAGGGGATAATGAACCAAGTCCAGGAATAGGAGATTCTGAGGTTGGTCCAAGGGTGCTGATCCTCGGTCAGCAAAAAAGCAGGACCACAGCCAGGGGTGGTGGCGCACGCTTGTAATCCCAGCGTTTGGAAAGCTGAGACCAGAGGATCCGGGTTCGAGGCTAGCCTCAGCTCCCTAGTGAGGCACTCCGAAACTTAGTGAGACCCTGTTTCAAAGTAAAGAATAAAAAATAGGGCTGGGGGTGTAGCTCGGAGGTAGAATGCCCCTGAGTTCAATCCCCAGTACTGCAAAACAAAAACAAAAACAAAAACAAAAACAAAAAAAAGCAGGACCAGAGCAAAGTTGCTGAATCAGAATTGTATGCATGGCAGATAAGTCCTGGCATAAGCAATAGCTCAGCGTGCTGCTTGTCAAAAAGGCTGGGTTTTTTTTTTTGTTTGTTTGTTTTTAATAGGGTTTCTATAGGCGCTGTCAAGTGTCTTTGGCAGGCTTACTGAATCTTACCAGACACTTGTCAGTAGCCACAAATGTATTAATGATGTAAGTCCATCAGATGCAGGAAGAAATTTATGATCCAAGGGTCTGTTATCAACTGCAGCACAGATGTGTTGTGCTAACCCATATGCTAGCATGTCTGAACAAGATGCTTATGAGTCCCTGAAGCTGTTTTATGTCCCATGTTCTATACAGAATGCTACTGTGGTTTGGATATGTCCCTCCAATGTTCAAATGGGGCCTTTAAGAGGTGATTAGGACATGAAGGTTCCTCCCTCATTAATGTAATTAAGGCTTCCCACAGCATTCACTCCCCCTTCTGCCTTCAGTCATGTAGGGATACAGTGGTCCTTCCCTCCAGAGGATGCAGCTCTCATTAGGCTACTGCACATGCCAGCACCTTGATCTTGAATTTCCCATTCTCTAGAACTGAGAAATATAGCTCTGTTCTTTATAAATGACCTAATCTATGGGTATATTATAGCAGCATAAAATAGACCAAGACAGGAATCTTCCTGCTTGGATCCTGTTAGCTCACTTTCTTCCAGCAGTACATGGAAGCCCCGTTATAAGCTTGGTACATAGTATGCTCTCAGCCAAGGCTTGTTTCCCTCCTTTCCTAGGAGACAGCAGAGATTCTCTGAAATGCTAAACTTCCGGCACTGGGGACTGAGCCCAGAGGCATTCTACCTCTGAGCTACATCTCCAGCCCTATTTTATTGTTTATTTTGAAACAAGATCTCAGTAAGTTTTAGAGGGCCTCACTAAGTAGCTGAGGTTGGCATGAACCTGTGATCCTCCTGCCTCAGCCTCCCAAGTACTAGGATTACATGTATGTGCCACCATGCCTGGCTCCAAATTTCTTTCGATCTGCTCAAAATATTCTATGTGGTGTGTGTGTGTGTGTGTGTGTGTGTGTGTGTGTGTGTGTTAAACACAGGGGCATTCTACCTCTGAGCTACACCCTCCAGCCCTATTTTATTTTTTTTATTTTAAAACAGAGTCTCACTAAGTTGCTGAGGGCCTTGCTAAGTTGCTGAGGCTGGCCATGAACTTGTGATCCTCCAAATGCTGGGATTACAGGCATATGTTACTATGCCCAGCTCTTAGTACTCTTGCTATAAACAGAAAGGTGGAAGTAAAGAGAGAGTTGGCCCATCTTCAAAATGAATCTAAAGATCTTGATTGAGACCTGCGAGGCACTGGGCATTGTGCAAGACATTGTGGAAAGGCAATGAGAAATTAGACATAGCGCTTGCCATCCAGCCTCTGACAATCAATCTGGAGAGACAAGCTATCAGCACGTGAAAAGTTAACAATAAGGTATTTATCTAACAGCCCAAGACAACAATAGAATTGTTGTCCGGAGGCATATCAGGAGTGTAGGATTTATTGCCTAATAAATCTGAGGACAGCTGGAACTGGCCAGAGGAAGGAGAGGCCACTTCAGGCTGGGCTACTTTGAAAAAGGAGGGAAGGGCTCCTGAACCGGACTGGACATGCTCTGGAAACAGCACCCCATTTGGCAGGAGCAAGGAGAGTGTGGGTAAACCCAGAATGGCCGGCAGGTGAAGCTCCATAAGGAGGGCCTCAAACCAGGGAGATCTCATTCTGTAGGAAATGGAAAGGCATGCTTTTCAGCAAAGGTGTGAACTGAAAATGGATTCTATGGCTGTTCCCCAGTCCCAGCAGATTCGAGGTCTGCACTGTTTTAGTTCCTGTGGGGTCTTCCAAATCTCTCGTCTAGTCTTTTTTTTTTTGTGCTAATGCTTGAGCTACTGGCTGTGGTCTTTTTAAGCACGTAGCTTGTTTGTTTTTAGGGCTATTCGATGTTGAACTTCTTGAAGGGGACGAGGGTGAGCAGGTAGCTTCAGAAAGCTGCCTTGAGGCCTCCAGCATGTGCATCCATGACTCAGCACAGGGGGTTTTGCAACACACTTACAAAACCAGACCAGCTTGCTTTTCTTAAGGAGAACTTGGTGTCCCAAGAAAACCTCAGCCTCTGCCTCCTAGAAATGTCTTCTCTGTTCTGGTAGCACACCTGTAGTATATATTCTGAAAACAGCACTGGGGAATTCCCAAAGGGCTCAGCACTCAAGTCAGATTTCAGTGCAAACTCTGGCTCTGCCTCTCTCCACTGTGTGACGTTTAGTGTTACCTAACTTCTCCCAGTTAAAGTTTCCTCATTTGTGAAACAGCAACTGCTTTGTAGGGTGGTTATAAGTTTTAAATGAAATCAATATTAAATGGTACTTAGTAGGTACTTTATATACATATTTTTCTATTGCGAAATGCATAGTATTTTCCCAAAGGAAATTATTTGTGTCACTTGGCTCTACCCTAAAAGAAAATCAAATTTCCTCACTTTCCAACCACACCTCTCCCTTGGCCCCACCCTGATCTCTGAGTCCTGTAGGAGGCTGTGCTTCCCCTAGGCAGTGCACTTGACTGAGAAGGTCAGGAGAAGATTCTGTTGTTCAATAAGGTGTGGTGGTGCACACTTGTAATCACAGTACTTGGGAGGCTGAGAAAGGTGGATCACAGGTTCAAGGCTAGTCTCCACAACTTAGCAAGATCCTGTTTGAAAATAAAAAATAAAATAGGGCCGAGGATGTATCTCAGAGGTAGAATGCCCCTGGGTTCCGTTTCCAGTAACACACACACACACACACACACACACACACACACACACACACACACACAGTGGAACCAAAGGGCCATCCTCACCTTGCCAGATCTCTTCCTCCAGGAACAAATTGAAGGCAACGACAGGCAACTTAGGAGTAAAGCAAGAAAACATAACAAGGACTTCTGAATTTAAATTTGTGTTTTCTAAACACCTTTCCTTTTTTTTTTTTTTTTTTTAGTGAGGGGATCTATTTTATTTTTATTTAAATTTTGTATTTGGTGCATTATAATTGTACCTGATAATGAGATTCATAGTGATGCACTCATATATGCACATAATATTATTTGGTCTCCTTCCTTCCCCCATACAGCCTCTTTCTGTTCCCTCTTCCCTCTCCCTTCTACTGGTCTCTCTCCTATTTTCACAAAGTCCCTTTTCTTTCCTTTTTTCCCCCTCTGGCTTCCACATATAAGAGAAAACATATGACTCTTGACTTTCTGAGACTGACTGACTTCACTTAGCATGGTGTTTTCCAGTTCCATCCATTTTCCCAGAAATGATATAATTTTGTTCTTCTTTATGATTGAGTAAAACTCCATTGTGCCTCTATACCATATTTTCTTTATCCATTCATCTCTTGATCGACTCCTGGGTTAGTTCCATAACTTGGCTATTGTAAATTACGCTGCTATAAACATGAGTATGCATGTGTCGCTATGGTATTCTGATTTTATCTTTCTCTGGAAAGATACCGAGGAGTCCTACAGCTGGGTCATATGGTGGTTCCATTCCTAGTCTTTTGGGGAACACAAACACCTAAGACATTTTATCTACTTATTTAATATTATAATTTAATTTTAATTATTAGTACATTTTAATTGTACAAATTAATGGGTTTCATCACGTTTCTGTACATGCTTATAATGTGTTTTGATCATATCTACCCTCCCTACTACCCTCTCTTCTCTATTTTTCTTTTTTTGTTTTGTTTTGCAGTACTAGGGATTGAACCCAGGGGCATTCTACCTCCAAGCTACACCCCCAGCCCCATTTTATGTTCTTTATTTTGAAATAGGGCCTCACTAAGTTGTGTGGGCCTCACTAAGTAGCTGAGGCTGGCCGAGAAGCTGCGGTCCTCCTGTCTCAGGTGCGCCACCACACCCGGCTTACTTATTTTTATTTAATAAACACTTTTATAATGCTTGCTATGTGCCAGACACGGTTTAAACCATTCTTCTAGCTGGGCGTGGTGGCGCACGCTTGTAATCCCAGCATTCGGGAGGCTGAGACGGGAGGATCCGGGTTCGCGGCCAGCCTCAGCTACCTAGTGAGGCCCTCCGCAACTTAGTGAGACTCGGTTTCAAAATAAAGAATAAAAAATAGGGCTGGGGGTGTAGCTCGGAGGTAGAATGCCCCTGAGTTCAATCCCCAGTACCGTAAACAAAACAAAACAAAACAAAAACAAACCATTCTTCTACATGTTAACTCATTTAGCTGTCATAGCACCCTTACAGGGTAGATGTTATTATTTCAGTTAACAGTTGGGGAAACTGAGCCATAAAGAGGTTATGCAACTTTCTGAAAGCTGTGCAGGCATGTAGGTTACTTTAAGCCCAGGTACTGCAGTAGGGACAGAAAATTATTGTCTAAGAATTAATGGAGAGGAGAATCCATTTCAAACGCCTTCTTTTGACATGGCAAAGAGTTCAGATCTCGCAGGGGATCTAAATTTGGGTGAATCAGCAATGCTGCTGTTCCTCGTGTGAACAGATGAGATACCTACACCCTGCTTCCCAAGTGACCTTCTGCGAGCTGCCTTGCTGGGGTCTCTTAAGGCTGTTCTGGTTTATTTCTTTTGACAAACATTTGCTGAACATCAATCATGCACTAGGCACAGTGGTAGGTGTGGGGAACACTGAGATAATTATATTCCGGGCTCAGGGAGCTCAAAAGGCTAGTGGGGAGAGTGGAGACATGAGCCCACTGTTGCATACTCACTGAAGAAAGGACTCTGCGGGGGGGGGGGTGTCTCTGCCTTCCTCTGCAGAAGTGAACCTCACCCCCTCAACTTGGAACTGAAGCCAGCTCATCTATTTCCATGAGAGGTGATCACCATGAACAGTCTACTGACCTATCCACGCACAATGCCTGGCTTTCTCCTTCACCATTTCTCCTTCTTGTCTTTCCCCATTCCTAAGGCTTGTCTTCCTTCCCTTTCTCACCCCCCCCCCCCATCCTTTTGCTTTTCTCTTAGTCACCTACAGACCTTTCTAGGGCCTCTCCCAAGCACTTATTCTCTGAGCCCAAGTGTCTTGGGAAACCCTGACCCAGATTTGCTAAGATCACAACAGATTATTTTGCCTTGTGACACTGGCATTCCCTGTCTCTCCATGACCTCAATAATGAACTGAGCACCCAGGATGTTCCCTTATTCAAGTGCAGTTTGGTTGGGGATGTTAACCAGGAACATTTCAAAGAGAAGATCAGAGTGGGTACCAGAGGGAGGAAGAGTGAAGTCTGAAGACAAGTTGGTGAGCGCTTTCCCGCCCTTAGCCTTGGAAACAGCAAGGATGCATCAGATCCTCCTTTAGCAGAGCCTAGATGGGTTCCTGGATAGCAGCCAGAGGGAATGGAGAAACTACTTTGCTCTGAAAAGGGGGACTCAGGAAGGTGAGAGTGATGAAGGTGAACAGATGTCCTCCTGCTGATACTGCTTGCTACCAATGAGTCTTCGAAGAAGGCATCTTAAGAGACCTTTATCAAAAGAGTTCTTTCATGAATTCCATTTCCCACCCTCCACCCCCAACCCAAGAGATTTGAAGTGCTGTCACTTTCAGGATTCAGTTACTTCTGGGTCTGGTAGCAAAGTGGTTTCATGCTCTAAGCTTATTGGAAGGCAGAGAAACCATGTGCCTCCATCTCCCTTTTGATGCTCTGTTCCAGCCCAGAAACACGGTCTTTTCCTTCCTTCGTTTCTCTTTGCCTTCCTATGCTTCAACCAGGTCTAGCATGGCTTATAAAGTCTTTCTAGGTAAAATGGATGATAGAAGTCTCTATATATACAGCTGAATCCAAAACAGCCTTCCTCATTTAACTAGGGGACCAGCTGATTTTATTCTGGGGTACTCGTGAAAAGCGGAAGACAGAATATATGCTCCACTTGAGCCTTGAAGGGTGAATAATTCACGAGGTGCACAAAGTGGGGAAAGAAATTCTGGATGGAAGAAACTGGAGACTTGGAAGGGCTGGGGTGGTGGAACTGAGGCTCTAGAAGCAGATGGACTGACGAGGCCAGCATGATGACCAGGTTGGGGGCCTGCAAGGTCCCACATCAACAAATGTTAGGGTGCTAAAGGTAGCATTCTGGAGAGGGGGAGCTGAAGGAGGTGAAGGCCAGTCATAGGAACCCCAGTGTTGGGAGGAGTCTAGGGTCGCCAACATTTCCTGTATCCCCAAGGGAGCGTGTTTCTAGGGGAGAGAGCTGTGTAAGGATAACACAGAAAAGGTTGCCAATGGAAGTTTGGTAGATGTACTTGGCACCCAGAGGAACCCACAGCAACTCTGATGGCTTCTGCATTTCCCCTTTGTTGGGTGGTTCAGTCTTATGGAGGCCTCTTCTCCCAAGCCCAAGACAATTTCAGAGAAGACTTGCCTTGGGAGTCATTTCTTTTTTCTTTTCTTTTCTTTTTTTATTAAGGTACCACTGGAACAGCATACAAATAACACACACACACACACAGAAACTACAAACCCACACATAGAATAAATTATGAATTTGTATTTCAAAGTAGGTAATTTAAGAAGCTGTGCTACCAGGAGAGAGAGGCTCCTGGTGCAGCATCTGGAGGGACATGAGGTGTCGGGAGACCCCTAGAGTCTGTAATAAATCTGTGAGACTTTTAGTGCCAATCGCCTCCCTCCAAGGCCCAAACTCCTTCAGGAAAACCTGTGCACATCCACAGATGCACAGGAGTCGAGGCAGGGAATAGCATGCAAACGAAAACCAATTTAGCCACAAGCAAAGTGGGCCCAGCTGTGCTTTCCCTGTGGCCTCGGCAGTGGGCAAGTTCCTGGCCCTCATCCTTTACAGACTTTCTGGCTGTCTCCCCTTGGAGGTGCAGGTGCGCCCTGAAACAGTGAGGAAGTGGAGGCCTGCTTGCTGCTTGCCAAGCACAGTAAGAGACCAGGTTTGTGACCTTGGGCTGCAGGGTGAGCACATCTCAGGTCTCTCACACTACCCTGGCTTTATTTTCTGCTGAGCCTCACCTGCCACTCCCAAAAGCACGAGGGAAGAGATGTGGGAGGAAATCCACCAAGTTGGAGTCCAGGTGCTGTGTGCAAGTCCTCCATAGCCATTCTCCAGCAGTGTGATGCTGGGGAACCCACCTCATTTCTCTAAGCCTCAGATCCCCCAGCTGTAAAAAATGAGAGTATCTACTTCACAGGGTTATCATAAGCAATTACTAAAATGTGATATTGCCAAGAACTAACCCAGACTCAAGTGAAATGCACACAACCTGTTTTCTTTCTTGCCTTTTTGTCAATCCTTCCTTCCTTCCTTCCTTTCCTCCTCCTCCTCCTCCTCTTCTTCCTCCTCCTCCTCCTTGTGCTGGGGATTGAGCCCAAAGGCATTTACCTCTGAACTATACCCCTATCCCTACGTATTTATTCATTCATTTATTTTTTGCGGTGCTGGGGATGGAACCCAGGGGCATTCTACCTCCAAGCTACACCCCCATCCCTATTTTTATTCTTTATTCTGAAACAGGGTCTCACTAAGTCGTGGAGGGCCTAAGTAGCTGAGGATGGCCAAGAACTGGGATCCTCTGGTCTCAGCCTCCCAAGTACTGGGATTACAAGTGTGGGCCACCACGCCTGGCTCCTTTTTATTTTTTATTTTTGAAACAGGGTCTCACTAAGTTACTGAGACTGGCCTTCATTTCTTCCTATCTCCCCACTTTGTTTCCAGGTTTCTGTGTCTTTTGGGGTTACATAATCCCAATGGCACTACAGGCACCCTTGACCATCAGCAGGGCCTCCCTCCCAAAACAGAGATGGCTGGTATGTGCTTCACCCCAGTTCAACACTGCACCACTGCACAGCCCAGGGGAGGGGCCTTGGAACCAGGAGACAGTGTGGGCCTGAGGTACTATCAGCCCAGGAGAGAGCTCTGGGCAGCCTGTGGGTACATGGGGACCTGACTGGGGGATGGCAGTGAATGAGATGCCATGATTATGGACAGACAGGAAGAAGGTGAGAGAGTGCTGAGCTGAGTCTGGCTAGAAGCCAGAATACAGGGGTGGTGCTGTTTACAACCTTGAGCAGTAAGAAAACCACCCCTCCCAGAGTGGGGGTACCAAGGGCATAGGACATTCATCTTCCTGGCAGGTCTGTCCACCAAAAAGCTAGTTGAAGGGTCACAGTCCACCACTTAGGTTCTGTAGAAATCGCCCATCCATCTCTCCAACCTCTGTCCATCCAGCCATCCATCTGGCAGACAGTATGAGTTGTGTAGAATGCAGGCTGACCTGGACAGAAAACTCTATATGCTCACTGAGCACCATCTATTCAGAGTCAGTGTCTTTTAAAGTTACTCAACAGGAGTCTTTGACAGTAATGCTGTGAGGTAGTAGCAAGTCAGGCAATATCCCTCTTTTGATGGATCAAGAAGTGCTTAAAGTAATAGTGGAACATGCTTAGAGCTGGCTAGCTGTAGCACTGGCCTGTTTCCTAAAGACTGAGCTCTGGCTCTCCTCCTGGAGGCCTTGGTTCTGCTTGAGCTGGACTGTCCACTGTCTCCAGACCAATTCTGCTGCTGCTCACACCAGTGTGGGTTTCAAGTCATCTTTGAAGTTCACGATGGGCTTGGAGCGAGCCCACAGCTTTTCCCAGGAGGCCAGCCCTCCAGCAAGTTCCGAGTCAGTGTCTGATGTGCCACTGTCACTGGAGTCAGAGGAGCTCTGGAAGCATATTTCACAGTAGGGCCGGTGGCAGTGGCAGAAAAATTCATCTGAGCTGCTGGACTCAGTGTCAAGGTAGTTGCACTGAGAATACAGGGAGGAACAGCCAGGGTTTCCTGGGGACCGGAGCTGCTGTAGCTGGGCCAGGTCTGGTGAAGGGGACAAGCACCGGGCAGGGGCAGAAGGCTGGTGAGGAAGGGTGGCATGGCTCCCTCTGACCCCCCGGGGCTCTGTCTGATGTCTGCTTCCCTCCGGAGTGTCTGGCCTCCCTTGAGGATCCGGGAGAAGTGAGGGCTTCCTGGAAGAGAGCCTTGGTACCTTGGGATCAGCAGTTTGGAGGTGCAGACTGGGGTTGCCCCCACTCTCTACATTCAACCCACAGTGTGCCCCAGAAACAGTCCTGTCTGCCCGATGCCCAGCACTAGAGGGTGCGGCACCAGGCAGGTGTGCATGGGCACGCAGAGCTGCCCGCCTCCTTCGAACCACGTAGGGGCTAAAGCCCAGCTCCCTGGGGAGAGGTCTTTTCTGGGGGCCTCGGCCAGCGTTGCTCTTCCAGAGCTGCTGGGAATGGGATGGAGTCAGGGAGGCAGAGACTGGAGCCTCAGGGCCCAAGTTCAGCTCTTGTAAAACTTCCCGAAGCTTCTCCCTGACCATGGAACTGACCCTAGGTAGTTTCTCTGGGGGCTCTTCTGAGCTCTGCCTCTGTCTCTGGGGGTCAGAGGCCCCTCCACCTGGTACAGGATTCTGACTGGGGGCTGTAGGTACCTGATCACTTTCTGGATCTTGGCTTTGCTCAGCCTGTGGCTTCTGGCTACAACCCGAGTCTAGGTAATCAGAAAAGTCGGTGGTCTTCTCTTTCTGGCCTAGGGAAAGGCCAGTGTTCCTCCCAGGTGGCCCAAAGCTCTGCAGGTTTGGGGAGGGATCTGGGGGGGCACATTGGGAGTCCTGGACGGCCACGTCCCTTCCATTCTGAGAAGTGGAGAGACATTCTGGTCCATGGGCTGCCAGGCCATGGGCAGAGACTGTAGCTGGGTCATCCTTGCCCTGAAAGGAGGTGGGTGGGGCAGCCCACCCTGGGGGGTCGTAGGTGCACTCAGCAGACATCAGCCTTACTAGTTTCTCTTTGGCGTTGTTTACTTGTTCCTGCAGGCTTTCAATCACAGCATTTTTCTGTAAAATAAAAGCCAACCATCAACCAAAGATGATGCCAAGGGTTCCATACTGCCTGCTACGGTAGAGAAAGTGTGGCATTGGGAGACCTTGGCTGAGACCTCAGTTCTTCTAGTGCACTAGCTCTAGGGAGGTGCCTCCGTCAGTGGAAAGGAGTTGAAGCATGCAAAGCGCTTAGTGAGGGACCGACACACGGTGCTCAATAAAGGCCACTATGATTTGTGCTGTGATGTCCCTCTCCTCTTCCACCCCAGACTGTGCTGTGAGGAGGGAGGAGGCAGAGTCTACTGCTTGAGGCTGCTGCGCATGCTCTCACCCTCTCACCTTTCGCCAGAACTGAGAGGGTCAGTTTACTCTGCAGGACGCTGGCCTGGATAGAGTTTGGGATGATCCAACTCTGGGTTTCTCACACTTTTGTAAACTACTGATCAATCTGAAACATATCTCCATGGGATTAACAAATGGGTAACAAATATTTTTCCTCTTGCTAAACCATCTAGAAAATGGGAAGAACCAGCTGGGTGTGGTGGTGCACACCTGTAATCCCAGTACTTGGGAGGTTGAGACCAGAGGAGTGCAGATTGGAGCTCAGCAACTTAGTGAGACCCTATTTCCAAATAAAAAATAAAATAGGGCTGGGGTTGTAGTTCAGAGGTAGAATGCGCCTAGGTTCAATACCAAGCAAAACACACACACACACACACACACACACACACACACACCAAAGAAAGAAAGAAAGAAAAGAAAATGGGAAGAACTGGAAAAAGGGTGGAGATTCCTGGGCCAAAGAAATCTGACTGAATCCAGGAGGAGCCAATGAGAATCTGGGGTTGGTGTCATTGCTTTCCTAGGTGGGACCTCAAATGGTGATAGGCCTAAGTTAGCATGTGGCAATGTCAGCTGTCAATATCTCCTGATGAAGTGTGTGTGTAGAATTATTGTTGAAGATGGAAACAACTAAACAACCAATCAAGAAAACAAACAAACAAAACAGAATATTGGGCCTAAGTCTCTGGTAGTTTAATTCAATAACTCTAGAATGAAGCCCAGAAGATGAATGAGGCTGGGGGAAGTTCTGCAATTGAGCCGCCTACCTGCTACCTGGATGTCAGTGGATAAACAGGCTGTGCGTTGCAAGAGACAGCTGCAGAGGTGTACCCAGCCCATCTGCAGGATCGTGGGGCAGGAAGTAGGAGTAGTAGTATCGGTGGGCAGTGGGTGTACAGGGTGTGACCACACTCTGGGCATCTTTCTATGGTGCAACAGTGGATTGTCTAGTGCAGACAGTCCATCCACCTTTGAAAGTTCTAATGCTCAAAGAAGCAGCAGGGATGAGCTCTTCCTGAGGAAATGGATGGTCTTGGGGCAGATGACAGGGGTCAAGGGTTTTGAGAAGGCAACAACAGAAGCCCTGTGCTCTACAAAGGGCTAGTCTGAATATCAGAATGCCGCTGTGTTACTATCCTCTTTGCAAACAGAGGCTGAGCATCCATTTATCATGCTGTAGAAACCAAAGGATACTCCCTTTTTTCAGAAAACTAATACAGTTGCCTATGAACTGAGCTCGTGTTTGCCTCTTAGATTTACATGGAAGAATTGCCCAGAAGTGACCCTTTAAGGAGGCAGTAACTTAAATAAAATTGTCCAGTGATCTGGCAGCAGCCTTCCAGGTGGCCCCAGTGTTCCCCACACTGAGCAAGAAAGAGATTTTTTGGCACTCTGATTTACTGAACTTTACCATCAGAAGAGAGGCCAGGACCAGGAAGTGACTGGTGAATCTGGAAGCAGCTTTTCTGACACCTGCCAGGGGCAGAATGGGTGACAAACAGGGAAGCACCCGGGCTCCTCCTGATATCGAGGATGTGCCAGATCTTTAAGATCTCCCAGGGGAAAACTGGGTCGGGCACAGGGCACTTCAACCCTCTCCCTCTTCCCAAAACCTGCCCTGCACACCCTCCTGCTGGCTTCAGGCAGCTTTTACTGCCTCACTGAGTCAGGAAGAAGCCAACGGCTGGCTGGTGACAGCCACCCCAGCAGGGCAGATCTGAGTACTGCCTCTTTCTGCTCGATCCACGAGCTTGTCTAAGAAAATAGCTTATACTTGAATTGAGAAGATGCTCTCCTCCCAGTCTACCAAACATCTGAAGCTGGCTGGCGACAGATTTAGAAACATCAATGTAAACTGTGTTTTCCTTCTTCCAGAAAAGGAAATGGGACTCTGTTTTCACCATGGCTGCATGCTCATTAGAGGTGCCGTACAAGCCCCTGCGTGGTGAGATCAAAATCTGACCTACCGCCGCAGCTGCTTTAAAATGAGCTTATTAATGGTTACTTTTGGCGCGCTGGGGAAGCAAACTGTCAACAGGTGTGTTTCACAGGGTGTAGGCCATAAGGAGAAATGAAGCCAAACTTGTGTTTTTGGTTCTAGGAAGGAAAGTAACAGGCGAGTTCCCTCTGTTGCAAAGCATGGAGGGAGGCTCTTCCGTCTCGGGGAGGTTCTGTTTGTGGCCTTCATACAGACTGGGAGATCAGTAACAGATGTCGTCTCTAACAGCTTCAGGAGGAACCCCTGGCCATAGAGACAAGAGGGGCAAGGACAAGGAGATGGACTGCCCAGACCATGGGAAAGTACGATAGAGGTACTGGGTGGCAGACGGGGCTGTGCAGGAGGGAGCTGCAAACTGAGTGGCTGAAGTCAGGTCTCAGGCACACCAGGCGGTGTGGCAGGAATGGGTGCTTATCTATCGGGCAGGGCTGGTGCTGGGGATGCAGATACCAGCTCCTCTCTCTCCTGCCATGGGCCCAAGCACTGGCTGCTGGTTCTCAGGCCTGATTTGGGAAAGGGGTTGGGGTGTAGTGGGTGCTGGGCAGCAAGCCCTGTACCGCCCACACATCTGCAGCCCTTACAGCCCTTCCTCCTCGGACTCCAGGCATCCTTTTGGATAGAGCAGATTCTACCACTGCGTGGGAAACAGGAGCGTGGCATAAGTACAAAAAGCATGTCACAAATTACCATAAGGCTCAAGAGTCAGTCCACTTGGCCGTTCCAGCATTAGCTGATTGTAAAGGAAACCCATCCAGGCTGTTCTAGCCAAATTTCTGGCCTTCTGTTTAGCTGGGAAAAAATGCTTCTTTGACTTTACAGAGCATCAAAGACAACGCTACTCTCTTGCCAGGAGAGACGTCTGGCTTTGAAAAAGTGTTTAATAAACAGTAAAGAAGTGGAGAGGGGTTACTCTGATGGACAACAAAGGTCCAAGGCTGAGGCTATGGTTCGAGGGACCAGCGCGGCAGGGTCTGTGGGTGCCTGGGCAGGCTCAGCCCTCCATCTGTGGGGCTTCTCAGGTCCCTGCCACACCATCCTCTCACCAGGCCTGTGAATACTTGGGGAAGTCCCATTACAAAAAAGTACACTCTCCCAAATAGCACCTAGCCAGGTATGTCCCATAACTGAAAAATATATGGAATGCAATTTAGTGTCAAAATACTGACTAATCCCCCTGGCCCCATGCCTTCTTCCTGAGGAACGAAGCTCTCGAGCTCTTCCACGTGTTTGCCTCAAGCCCACAGAGGCTTGTCTGGGAGAGGGGCCAACGCTGGCTCAAGCACAGAAGAAAGAAGGGTGGGGGCTGCCTGCACCCCTGTAATGACATTCAGTGCCCTTCTGCATCTGTAGAAAGGTCTGGACTTTCTGGGCTAATTGAGATCTCCTCTTAGTACCTGGAGAAGACAGGAAGGGAGTCTTAGATAAGAGGGCACTGCCTTATGTAAAGGAAGAATATATACCCAGGTGTTCACTACAACTCAAAGCCTTTCCAATGCTGTTCCCCCTGCTTGGAATGCTCTTCTCTGTACTATCTGCCTGGTCGATTTGTACTTAATCTTCAGCTCTTTTTTTTTTTTTTTTTTTGGTGCTGGGGATTGAACCCAGGGGCATTCTACCTCTGAACTACACCCCCAGCTTCTTTTTATTTTTATTTGGAAACAGGGTCTTGCTATGTTGATGAGAGTCTCATTACTTGCTGGGGCTGTCCTCGAACCTGTGATCCTCCTGTCTCAGCCTCATGAGTATTGGGATTACAAGTATGCACCACCATGCTCAGCTCAACCTTCAGCTCTTATTCAGAGAGTTTTTCTGACTGCTCTAAATTAGCTTCTTTTGTACCACCTCCAATATTCTGACTTACTACCTAATTTTTTCCTTCATAATTCTTAACATGATTTTTGTGTGTATGTGGTAGGAGGGATGGAAGCCAGGGGCATTCTACCTCTGAGCTATACCCCCAGCCCTATTTTTTTTTGTGTGTGTGTGTGGTACTGGGGATTGAACCTAGGGGCATTCTATGTTCGAGCTACATCCTAAGCCCTATTTTTTATTTTTTATTTTGAAACAGGGTCTCACTAAGTTGCAGAAGCTGGCCATGAACCTGTGATTCTCATGTCTCAGCCTCCTGAGTACTGGAATTACAAGCGTGTGTTGACATGCTCACTAGCATGATTTATGATTATATGTTTGTTTGATCAATATCTATTTTTTCCACTAGACTGTAAGCTCCATGAGGGTAGGAATTATGTTTTTTTCTATCAGCCCTTAGCACAACGCCTGGCCTGCAGAAATGACTAAATAGATACCTGCTCATCGACTGAAGGA
This sequence comes from Graphiurus murinus, assembly GCA_004027655.1. NCBI lineage: Eukaryota > Metazoa > Chordata > Mammalia > Rodentia > Gliridae > Graphiurus > Graphiurus murinus. The sequence continues at coordinate 17,733 of PVLC010003014.1, forward strand.
AGTGGAGGAGGGTATCCTGGAAAGGTTGAGGTTTTGCTTGCAGTTTGGGGAAAGTGGCAGAAGGGGAGGAGAATGCTGGGCATGGTAGTGCACACCTGTAAATCCAGTACTTGGAAGGCTGAGACAGGAAGATCATAAGTTTGAGACCAGCCTCAGCAACTTAGCAAGATTCTCAACAACATTGTGAGATCCTGTTTCAAAATAAAAAATTTTAAATGGGCTGAGGGTGTAGCTTGGAGGAAGAATGCCCCTGGGTTTAATCCCTAGTATCACAAACAACAACAAAAACAACAGAAGAGGAGGAGAAGAGAATGTTAGCAATGGGGGCACATGGGGTCACTGAGGCCCTCGTGGAGTTCTTGATGGGGATCCGCTGGGCAGGGTGTAGCTTACTTCTGTGAGGAGCCTCTCCATGGAGCTCTTCTCTCCTCTCGAGTGGCAGTTCTGTTCTTCACCAAACTGGGTATGGAAGCTTTTGCTGGGAGTGCTGAAATATTTGGCCATGTGTCTGATTGTTTGGTTTTCCCCTTCAAATGCCTTCCATTGCTTCAGCTGTTAGAAGAAAGAACACATGTTATTTATTTAATTACACACCCAGAAACACATTCCCTCACTCTTTCTCATAAACAGCAAGGAATGACACACACACACACACACACACACACACACACACACACACACAACTATTTCTTGCTCTCCAAGGCTCATAGACAGAAATGGCAGAGAGAATATTAAGGCTAGACAGGTTTAGAAATGCCAAGGAAGAAGATTACAGGTAATGAAACGGGATAACCTTAGCTCCTCTACCTACCCAGTGCCAAACTGATCAAAGAAAACCAGCGTTGACATATTCTAGGAGCTGTTAGAAGGTTAAGCATTCTAAATGCTGCGGATTTCAAATGAAACCTCGTCTAGTTATATGTAGCTGTTCTTCATTATTATTTTTCACTTGTTGAGTAATGATGTACTTCCTGCCACTGAGAACCCAGTTCCTTGTTAATGGCCTTCCAACTCCAATCGATGATGAAGGCTCAGAGAGAGAGAGAGAGAAAACCACAGTGCGTAGTAAAAATGATAGATGATAGCATGTCCGGTGTGATACATGACCATAGTATTTCCTTGACTACTGAGGAAAGACTCAGGCAGGAGCGTGACTTGTCTAAGCTCATACAGTGAGTTGGCAGCAGACCCACAGCGTAACCCGGGCACTGTGCCACAGCACATGTTCTCACATGCTGATGAAGACAGATTGCTGGCTGTGGAGGTCCTAGGGGAAGATCTTCAGCCTGGAAGAAGCGATCTGTGGAAGCCGGGCTGGTTCACTTTAGTAGGGGTGAGTGGATACAGGACATTCACAAACAGAGGTCCACCTGGTGAACGCCAGTGCTGTGGACTGACAGGGCCACAGCAGTGGAGGCTTCTCTCTTTTTCTCAGGAATCCCCATAACTAAGCATCCTGGCGATGGATACCGAGGACCCAGCACATTACTTTGAGAAATGATGCTCAAGCATTTATGGGAAGCCTCAAAGGAAACCTAGGATTTCCTTGCTTGCTCAGTAAACATTTACTAAGATCTGATTATGGAGTACAACCCACATGCCATAAATCTCAGATAGGACTGTCGATTCCACCCTCAATTTCAGTACCACATTCTCAACCAAGTCCTCTTGGGTCCTCTGTGGACTCAGCATGCGTCTGTACGGGCTGTGCGGGGTTGGGTGAGGAGCCACCCTCTCAGAACCTTCTTGAAGGCCTCTCCCTATAGAGGGATGCAGTCTGCACAGGAGCTACTAGGGGCAACACCACAGGTCACTCTCAGGTCTTGTATGGATGGAGCAGACCTAAGGTTATTCTCTAAACACTTCCCTGGCTGTGTTGCAGTTTCTGCTTCCTCTCAGCACCCCCTTCCTTAGCAGTATAGCTTTTCCTCTCTCCCCACATCCCAAGTCTAAGCCCTGTCGGGCTGCCAGAGGACAGCTCAATGTGGGCATAAGGTACCTCTGGGGCTCAGGTGGAAACACAAAGCCCCCTCCCTCCAAATTCATTTGTGAAGATCCTGGCCCTTAAGACTTGACCCTTCAGGGTGTCTGGAATACAGCTATAACAGATCCTCAGGTCACAAAACACTTCCTCCTGAAGGACAGGCACATTCCTATTTTCTCAGCCTCTAGTAAGTCGGTGTGGTAGGCTGAGTAGTGCCCCTCCACGCTGCTCACTTGCTTCCGAACCCCTGGAACTTGTGGCTATGTTACCTTAGATGGCAAAAGAACCTTGTAAATGGGACTAAGGATTTAGGAATGGAGAGGTTCTACCAGATTACCCAGGTAAGCCCAATAGAATCACTAGAGCCCCTGTAACAGTGAGGCTGGAGGGCGGGGGTCAGAGAAGGAGATGTGATAATGGAAATGGGGTGTGTACGGGGGGATTTGAAGATGCCACCCTGCTTGCTCAGATGCTAGAAGAAGGGACATTAGCCAAAGAATGCAGGTGGCCTCTAGAAGCTGGAAAAGACAAGGAAAAGAATTCTGTTTTAGAGTCTCCAGAAGGAATGTAGACCTACGGGACATCTCAATTGCACCCAGATAAGACCCATTTCAGACTTCTGACCTCTAGAACTATAAAACAATACACTTGTGTTGTTCTGAGCCACCAAGCTTGTGGTAATTTGTCACAGCCTCAACAGGAAACTACCACAGTGGGTCTGAAAACCCAGGCTTTAACAGATCATACCAGGGCTTTCAGAGTCTGGCCATACACGCTTCTTTTGCCTCCTGCCTCTCTCCCCTTGACTCCGTTTGCGCTTCAAAAATAGCAAAGATTTGTGGTATTCCCAACACACATACACAACATTCTCTCACATCTCTCTGCCTCTGGTCGTGGTGTTATCCCATCTGAAATGCCAGTCTTACGATTCCTCCAAGACTGAACTCCAATACCTCATTCGCTGAACAGGTGGCACGGGCTTTCCAGGGAGGCTGGGTTGGCGCCTTCCTCAAAGCAGTTAACACATGCATCCCAATTCCTTTCCCGTCTGCCTCCCCTAGACTTAGAGGCGGAGCCCTCCCTGTGTTTCACTGAATGTGACCTGCTGCTAATGCTTGGATGGATCCATGAATAAATGAATTAGCAAAGGAAACTTTCCTTTAAAAAGCTCTCCAGCTTAACAGGGGTGCTGGAACCCAGATAACCATGAGACGGGGTACCAAGTCCTAAGCATACTCTTGGAGGAACAGGTGAAAGCTTTAGGGGTCCGACCTCAGGCCCCGCCCACCTCACAGTGGCAGTGCAGGGCTGGGAGGCTGAGTCACAAAAGCAAAAGCTGGCTGATTGCTGGTGATGACCTAAGTGCCTGGCACAAACACTTGGGCATTTCCCGGGTGCCCTTGTAGAACGCTACGTGGTCCCCTCACCTCATTGTCGCCCACTTCACCCGGCTCTCCAGCGCCGCCTAGAGTCCCTCCCGGGTATTACCGTTGCTTTCACAAACCCCTCCAGTCCTGGCCAGTCTGAAAGCTTAGAGGCTCTAGAACCCATCTCCCGCTAGCAAACCACCACCCGCCCTCTCAGTGGGAGCCTCACACCACGCTGTTGCAAATATGTTCATCCGTCCTCATGTCCTGGGGATGCACAGTGCAAGTCTCACAGGGAATTGTTCTTCTGCTAAAGACTCTGAGCCAGAGGGGAAAATCAACTTCGAGTCAAACCTCAGTAATTTCCATATTTTGAAAATGAAGTTTTGAAAAAGAATTTACCTTCTTCACCTAGAATATAATAGACTACAAAATGTTATTTTAGTTTTGCATCATAGTTCAAGAAGAGAAAGAGCATGAAGGAGAAAATAGAGATAAAATAGGAGAAAGAAAGCTCAGAGAGCCAGGAGGAAGGGGAGAGAGGAGAGAAGGGCCAATGCCCCCCATCTGCACCATTCCTGCAGCCCATAATAACCCCATCTCCACTCCCACTTCAACAAACCAAGTGCTCCTTGCTTCATTAAAACCCAGGAGTCAGATTTTGAGATGACTGCCACCCTGCATTTTTGTGTTTGTGTGTAGAAGGGAGTGTACTGAGATACCACCTGTGTCCTAGGTGCTGAAAATTCAGAGGCCAGAGGAAGTGGAAGTCCTGTGGCTGAGGCTTAGGGTGCAAGGAGGCAGGGGTGATAGGCCAGGGCGGAGAGAAAACTTTAAGCCAGGGCCACATCCTGGAGGTCGCTGATTCATTCCACTTTCAGCTGGAGGTCTTGTTTACAGAGGGAAGGCTTTCCTCTTATAGTTCCTTGATGAATACTTCCCCCTCCCCAAATTATTTCATTTTCTGTTTCAGAGACTCCTATTAGCTCTAAATTATATCTTGAGATCTGCTCTCCATATTTCTTATCTAGTTTCTCATTTTTATCTGTCTTTGAGTTTTCTGTTTCCTTCATTTACTAATTCAATATTTGATTCATTGCTTCTATTGGGATTTAAATTTAACACCATGTTTTTATCCCTGTTTACTATCTAAGACTATGTCCTTTGCATGATTGTTTTTGTTGAAGAGAGGCCATATCCTTTGAATCTTCTTCTAAAAATGTCTATGACATTTCAGACGAAGGTAGCCTCTCCAAATCTTCAGATATTTGTGGCCCTCTCCCCCTGAATAGTCTTACATGAGAAGAGCTATATTTTCCTAATATAATAAATATATCCTCTTGGTCTTTCCCTCCTGGTCATAAGATGGTTACCATAGCTTCAGGCATCAAGTACATTCAAGGCAGGAACACAATAAAAGGGACAGTCTAGCCATGCTTATCACTGTCCCTCCCTAGGAAAGTAAAAGCTTTCTCAGAAGCCTCCCAGAAAGTCTACAGTGTTCAAAACAGTGCCACAGGGGCATCTCTGGCTCTCGGGAGGTGGGCAAACTAAATGTTGAGCTCTTTCAGTCTACATAGTGGAGGTAAGCAAGGAAGAAAGGAGTTGTCAATAAAGTTAATAGTCAATAATGTTGGCCACAGGGGCTACAGGGTAGGCCCTTCCCTGTTACTTTTACCCCATCTTCCAAAGAGGAACAACCCTTGCTTTTCAGAGCTTGTTTCTCCTACATCTCAGAAAATAGTCCTCTGCTCTCAATGGCTTCCTTCAATCTAGGTCTTACAACATTAAGATCTGGCAAAAATTCTTCCAATCTCTGGCATAGGAATGAACCCATCCTTGGATTCTAATGCTACTGCGTTCCATATTTGTTGGTGTGTGTGTGTGTGTGTGTGTGTGTGTGTGTGTGTGTGTGTGTATCTGCATGCATGGCACTGGGGATGGAACCCAGGGGCAAATATTTTACTTCTGAGCTACATTCTCCATCCTTTTTATTTTTTTAATTTTAAAACAGGGTCTCACTAAGTTGTGGCCTCAATCCTCTTGTCTCAGTCTCCCAAGTACTGGGACTACTGGCATGAACTACTGTGTCTGGTGATATTTGTTTATTCTGATAAATATCTTAATGAGAAGTTGTGAGCAGGAGGAAGAGTAAAAGCTTGTGTCACTGTAATACTGCAAAGTGCACTCTTCTCTCATATAAATGCACCGTTCATCATTGGGAACCAGAATGGGGGCTGGAGAGAGGAGTGGGATGAGGGCAGCCTTGGGGGAAGAAAAGGAGAACTGAGAGGGAAATAAGGTACCCAATGAACATGGATGGATGTGGCTCCGTGGTCCCTGGGGCACAACATGAACAATTGCACGCCACTTTCCTTTCTGAGTCCGTAGATACCTCCTCCTGTCCTCTGATTGCCTTTCTCCCTCTTTGCTGTCTGAATAGTTCTGCTTCTATCTTCCTCCCTTAGATAATTTCTTTTCTTAATCCCCATAACATGAAACCCATTTTTATTTCTCCCTGTTATAAAAAGAAGAGGAACATTCTAGATTTTTCTCCAATAAGAAGAAAAGGAAAACATTTTAAAACCACAAAGTTCCAAATAGATTTCTCCCCTATGAATCTGCAATCTCAAAAGGAAAGAGAGAAAGAACACTCTCTCCCTCCCAGACTTGCGAAAGAACTAGCATTATTTAGATGAAGGGGGACTGGGAATGAGTGAATCAGACTGGAGCGGAGGCGGAAAGGCAGCTACCAAAGTAGAGGCATGGCCAGGGCTCAGCTCCCTCTGATCTGACCTCCTGACAAGTGGGGAAGCAGGGTTGCCCTCCCCTGGATGGGCAAGGAAGGACAGAGGGGAGGGGGCTGACTTCCTTCTGACCCTCTAATAAATGGCAAGGAAAGAAAACAAGCCGCCTGTCATGCCCAGTGAAAACTGGACTGACCCAGAGGCCCAGCCCTGCAAAATCTCCCTGGAACTCACCTGAGGAATGAAGATGAAACAGTTGATTGTGGTGGTACAGACAAAGATGCCTCCAGATGTGAGTCCAAAGACCAGGTTGGGCCAGGAGTGCAAGTATCTGGTGACTACAAAAAGCAGCCCTGCAGCCAATACCAGGAGGTTGACCCCAACCATGATGGTTAGGGACTGATTCACAGGAGGAGAGCTGACATGGTCTGTCAGGCCAGCCAGGTAGGCACCATAGAGCAGGAACAGTCCCTGGAGGAGGAGAGGGGAGACAGGGGCACTGAGAAGTGGAACAGCAGGTCAGGGAGCTGTAGGGTGGGGACCCATGTCTATGTCTGCAAAATTGGGCTGAGTACCTTAAAGGGTTACTGTGAGGATTTGCTAAGAAAACATGTAGGAAAACCCTATGGCAGCCCCTTAGAACTAGTAGATACTTAATGTTATTTTCCTCTCTTTCACTGAGAATTTATTAAAGGTCAGCAAGTCAGCTATCAGATAGGACTCTCCTGGGACAAGGTGCAGGATGGGCTCATGGGGGTGGGTAGGGACCCTGCAGAAAGGAGTGATGGGCACAAGAGGCCAGGGGCACATCGTGCTGCCGGCAGAGAGAACTTCCGCATCCGTTTTGTGGTTTGCACTGCACAAAGCTGGCTGGGCACGTGGAAGCTGCCAGTGACCTGCGCTCTGCTTCTCAGGTCCTGAGCCACAGCAGGGCCGTGCCCAGAGGGAGGGGCTTTTTTTTTTTTTTTTCCTAATTTGCCCCCAAACACCATCTGCTTGCCAAGCTCTGCACCTGCAAGACTGCATCTGCCTAGAAGGGATGCCATTTTCTAACCGGCACAAAGGATCTCTATAGGCTCCGGTGGCTCTGTGCCAGTGGGGGTTTATGGGAGATGAAGGGTGGAAAAGAGGAGAACAAAGGCAGCCGAGACCTAGGCCAGGCTGTGGGGTGGGGCAGGAGTAGGCAGCTGACGCTGGTTTATGCTTCTCATTCTCACCACGAGGAACTCGGGGCCTATTCTTCTTCCATGACTATACACCTATGCTCAGAGTTCTCACTCATACTAAGGACAAAATAACTCACAGCACCTTATAGTGCTGCTTTTCCCACAAGGTGCTGAATATATACAGACACGGAAGCTTTAATCATAATAAATAGCATATAGCGAGCCACCATACAGGTGACACACACGTATAATCCCAGTACTTGGGAGACTGAGACAGGAGGATTACAGGTTCAAGGCCAGTCTCAGCAACTTAGGGACACCCTGTTTCAGAAGTAGAATGCCCCTGAATTCAATCCCCAGTACCACAAAACAAAACAACAAAAAAACGGACCATGAAATGGGAGAACACAGTTCATGAATTCTAGATGACTTGGGGGCAGACTGAATGAAGAAGTCCACAGAGTTGGGAAAGTGACACCTCCCAAATAGATAATAAGTAGAGAAATTAACAAGGCTTTGAGATGCATGCATCAGCAGAGGAGACCTCTGAGTTTGAGATCCTGTGTAAATGCCATTAACTAAAGGGCTTGATTAGGTCTTGTAATTCTCTCTTTATATCCATTTTGTTGGTGACAGATAAACTGTATCTCAAGGAGATGTGGTTACCAACCTTGCATCCCAAGACGAGAGCAATCCAGACATCAGAGTAGCGTGAAGCACAGAAGTGTGTGTTGGTCAAAGAGCAGGACACATCTCTCCCTGTTACCTAGGAGGGACACAGGGTCAGGTGTAAGGGTACCCACAATTACCAAGCTCACACACAGTGAATATCCTGGAGTGGGAACTCCTGCACAGCTCACAAACCCCCCTCCCCCACCACCTCCTCGGGGTATGTAAAAATGGAAACGTGTAGATGACTCCACTAGGACCCAAATGAGACTACTGAGCTGGAGGAAAAGATGATAAAGTTGGGTGGGCACATGGGTGCTGGGTGGCAGCAGAATTACCCCTCAGTCACATGCTATGTGGCATTTTTTTTCAGTACTGGGGATTGAATCCAGGGACATTCTACCTCTGAGCTATACCTCCAACTCTATTTTGTTTTTTATTTTCAAACAGTGTCTCACTAAGTTGCTGAGGCTGGCCTTAAACCTGTAATCCTCCTGTCTCAGCCTTCTTGAGTACTGGGATCACAGGTGTGATCCACCACACCTGGCTAGTCATATGCTTTGCTACCACAGTTATTTAAAATAGTGCCTTGCAGCCGGGTGTGATGGCACACACTTGTAATCCTAGTACTTGGGAAGCTGAGACAGGAGGGTTGCAGGTTTGCCATCAGCCTCAGCTACTTAGTAAGGCCCTCCGCAACTTAGTGAGACCCTGTTTCAAAATAAAGAATTAAAAAAATAGGACTGGGGGTGTAGCTCAGAGGTATAATGCCCCTGGGTTCAATCTCCAGTACTGCAAAATAAATAAATAAATACATAAAATAAAATAGTGCCTTGGCCAAATTACAGAGTATTTCACATCAGGGACTGTTATTTGCAAACAGTTGGATTCTTACACTTTAGATCCCCTGGTGCTATGATTTCCACTGAATTTCTTAGCCCTCTGTGAAGTTGGAGGCAAAGACTTATCGAGGTTAAGTAACTCTCCCAAGGTCACATGACTTGGTAGAGCTGGGATTTGAACCAGGGTTGACTGACTCCAAAGACCGCCTCAAAATACTACCTCTAACTCCCAATAATTATGGGAAGACAACTACACATAGCTGGACATTCTCATTGTTGATCCTGTGGAAGCAGAGATAACTGCCAGGCAGACTCCAGGTACTGACATCTCATGCACGCCATGAGAAGGGCTGGAGTGGGAGCAGGAGGAGCAAAGGGAGGGACAGCTTGGCCTGCAGAGGGGCAGGGAGTGCAAGGCAGCTGCTGAAGCTCCTTTCCCTTCTTGCTGCAAGGGTAGCCACACAGTGAATGCGGCTAGGAAAATGAACCCTCTGACCACAGAGGCCAGCCCAGGACAGAATTAGAATCCCCAGGGCCTGGCCCCCTCACCGTCATGCTAACGCTGAGGATCTGGAGGCACTGGATGGGATCAGTCAGCACCCATGTCACCAGCAGGATCACATCAGCTGTCACCAGGGCTGCCACCAACCCCAGCAACTGTAGGTCTTTGATAATCTGCAAAAGAATCAAGGTTGGAATGTCCCCTTGCTTGTTCACATGCAGCTAGTGTCCCACATACTCCGAGCTTCAAAGGCAGCCATCAAAGATGACACAGGCACCAAACATTTGCATTGACTTCTATGTTGCTATTATCACCATTCCCATTAAATATTTCCATTCGTTTAACTTTTTCAATGTCCTGTCTTTTCTAACAATGGATTCAAGGGGTCTTATAAAATAAATACATTATTTATTTCTACATATGTTTAGATGAGCACACAGAGAAAGATGGAAGTTTTAACATCTATCTGCTAACAACTATTAGAGGGTTGGACTGAGAGATGGAGGTGGGTACATGAGGAATTATTAACATTTTATTTATAAACATATGAACTACTTCATTTAATATGAAGAGAATGTTACTTTCATGACCATAAAATAAAATTAAAAAAAAAAAAACTGTGGCAGGAGAAAACACTGAGCAATATCAGGGAAGAGAGAAGATAAACATCATGATGAAGGCTCAGGTGAGGACTGTTTGAACAAATGAACTGGGGCAGACCTGTGGCTCGACGCTTTTGACAACCAATGACAAGAAAGAAACACAGTTACACGATTCAACAAAGTGAATCAGTTGCCTAACCAAATTGTTCAAAACCAGTAATAAAGAGGAACTCTCCAAAGCAAAAAAGACACATGTAAACAGAACAAAGATAAGGAAGATACCAGACTCATCAGATACAAGGCCAGGATGGTGAACAGACAGCTTCAAAGTGCTGAAAGATATAAAGAAAACCTTGGTTTAGAATTCTATATACCTAGAGCTGGGTGTGTTGGTACACATTTGTAATTCCAGTACCCGGGAGGCTGAGAAATCAATTCTCTGCAGTTTCATCTGTAGATTCAACACAATTCCAACCAAAGTCCCAAAGGGATTTTTGTAGACTGGAAAACTGATTGAAAAATTCATATGGAAATTCAGAAGACCTAGAGTAGCCAAAACAACATTGAAAGAGAGGAACGAAATTGGAGAACGAACACTCCCTGATTTCAAATTTCAATACAAAGGTACAGAAATTGATGTAATAAGGTATTGGTGTCAAGATAAATAAACACATTGAAACAGAAGGAAGAGTCCAGAAATAGATTCATACATCTATGAAAAACTGATTTTCAACCAAAGCGCAAAGGTAATTCAGTGAAGACAGAACAGTCTTTTCAACAAGTGGAGCCAGAACAATTGTATATCCATATGTTAAAAAGTGCACTGTATGCCAGGTGTGCTGGTACATGCCTGTAAGCCCAATACTTGGGGAGGTAAGAGAGGAGGATCACAGACCAGCCTCAGAAACTTAGTGAGACTCTTTGCAAACCAGTGAGACCCTGTTTCAAAACAAACATACAAACAAAATGAACTTTTTAAAATACATTATACCATATTCCAAAATCAACTCAAAATGGATTACAAGCCTAAATGTAAAAACTAAAACTCTAAAATTTCTGAAAGTAAACACAGGAGAGAAATCTTTTTGTGCCTTAAGTTAGGCAAAAGGTTCTTAGATATGATATCCAAAACATGATGCATAAAGAACAAATCGGTAAATTAAAATTCATCAAAATTAGAAATATCTTTTCTTTGGAAGACACTCAAGTAAATGAAAAGAAAGTCAGTGAAAAAGGAAAATATCTCTGCAAATCACATATCTGATAAAGAACTTGTTCCCAAAATAATAAAAAATTAATTTTAAAAAATAGTGAAAGAAGGGTGAGACAGGAGGATTGCAGGTTTGAGGCCACACAGCAAGGCCCTCAGCAAATTAATGAAACCCTGTTTCAAAATAAAAAAAAAAAAATAGGGCCTGGGGTGTAGCTCAGAGGGAGAATACACACACACACACACACACACACACACACACACACACATACACACGAAAGATTTGAACAGACATTTTACCAAAGAAGATACACGGGTGGCAAATAAGCACATGAAAAAATGCTCAGTATTGCGTTAGGGAAATGCAAATTAAAACCACAGTGAGTTACTCTACTACACACACTAAAATGAAAAAATCAACAAAATCAAAAGTTGGCAAGGATGCAGATGAGGTAGACTGGAACCACTGCTTTGGAAGATAGTTGTCACTTTAAAAAAAAAAAAAAGTTAAATATACACTGGTCATATGACCCAACTATTCTACATTTAGGTTTTTATCTAAGAGAAATGAAACATATGGTCTATACAAAGATGTATGCATGAATGTTCATAGCATTTTGAAACAGGGTCTCACTAAGTTTCAGGGGGCCTCTCTAAGTTGCTGGGGCTGGCCTCAAGCCTGCAATCCCTCTGTCCCAGCCTCCCAAATACTGGGATTACAAGATCTGCATGGGTGCAGGTGTGCACCTCCATGCTTGGACAGCATCTTTATTTTTAATAGTCTTGAACTGGAAACAACCCAAATGTCTATCGAGAGGTGAGTGGATAAGCAGCTGTATGTCTTACACTGGAATACTACCCAGTAGTAATAAGGAAAGAACTATTGACACACACAACATGGGTGAATAATTAGACTATTCACCAAAACAATTCTATGGGTATTTGGGAGGCTGAGACAGGAGGATTGCAAGTTCAAGGCCAGCCTCAGCAACTTAGTGAGACCTTGTTCAAAATAAAAAATAAAAAGGGCTGAGGATATAAAGAAAAGAAATTATATGGGTAAAATAAACCTGACTGAGAGAGACAGAGAGACAGACAGAGAGACAGGCAGAGAGACAGGCAGAGAGAGAGAGAGAGAGAGAGAGAACAAAATTCTGGAAAATGTAAACTATAATAACAGAAAGCAAATCAATGGTGTCCTGAGGACAGGGACAGGTGATGTGAGGACTGGATAGATGAGGGGACTGAGGAAGCTTTGCAGGATGCTGCATATGTTGCTTATATACCACGCTTCATGGGTGCATACATATGTCAGAACTTATCAAATCATATGCTTTGAATAGACACAGTTCCTCGCAAGTCAATTATGCCTCCAAAAAGCTATTTTTGAAAAAGTGTTCTAGAGGGATGGATGAACCTTTTGTCCTTTCAGGCAATCTTCTTCATCTGCGTGGTTACTCACAGCTGAGCCTTTCATAAATATTCATCATGATTCAATAATGTTTGCTAAAAAAAAAAAAAAACCAACAAAACTCATCATTCTAAAGAAGTAGACTGGGACTGAATGGCATAAGAGATGGGAGGAGCCTCTAGTCAGAGGCTGCCAGGCAGGCATTGAGGTCTGGGAGCCTGATAAAGTGGAGGGGTGTGGTCAAGCCAAAGTCCGGTAGCAGTGATTTGTGGGTGATCTGGCTGCCACCTGTCTTCTGGGGCTGATTCTATCTGCTGAAGGGTTTCCTCTTCCTTGATCATTGTTCTAGCCACATCCTCATCCTCCTCCGTAGAGAGAACTGCCTTCCGCATAGAAAAGATCTGGGCTCCCGGGAGAGAAAGAGCTCGCCTGTGTGCTGTAGCTCCTCTGCAATCATTCTCCCTCCTGCCACTTCCAGACCAGGCCTGTGCCGAGCAAGAGTCTGTCAGGGCCTCGTGTGCTCCCTCACGCCTGTGCCAGGTATTAACAGGTCTCCATGGGGCCTGGGATGGGTGTAGGAGAAGCAAAGCCCAGGTTCAAAGACCCAGTTTTCCTAATACTGGCTCATAGTCTTCCAGCTGTGGGTCTTTCTTGAGGCTACATGATTCCAAGGTTTGAAGTGAAGAGCAAAAAATTTCAGATTATTCTGAACACCCCGGAGTGAGGTCCCGTAATGTGCTCAAGCTCCTCTAGCATTTACTCCAGCATGGAGCTGCTCTGTGCGATCCAGCATGGTGTGTGTGCTGCCTACTCACCACTCTCTTGTCCGGGACCCTCTGGGTAAACACCTTGTAGAGTCGCCAGCTCTTCCCCAGAATGGGGCCAAACATGAGGGAGGTCCCGATGCAGAGCATGGACAGTCTTATCTACAGGTGGAAGGGGCAAAAGCGAGAGTTAGGAGAGGGGCCTCTGTCGGTTCTCCAGGTATCCTGGTCTGCAAAGCCTCAGGCCCACAGAGGACCTGGGGTGGAGAGTGGGTCTCATGGACCAGATGTGCCGGGGACCACCTCTGTCCATGCCCACATAGAGGACGCAGGGAACCGGCGCTCACGAGAGCAGCTGGTGTAAAAATTTATCAAAGCTTTAACAGTATGTTCAAAACAAAATTTCAAAACATCACCTACCTGAATGAGAGTTTCCATTGAGCTTCCCACTAAAACATCTTGGATCCCAAAGAGGAAAGCGCTACTGTAGGTCAGACAACTGCCCAGCAAGGTCACAATGTTCAGATTGGGACTGGACATCTTCACAATTCTAGGTGGGATTAGGAAGAAAGACAAAACCATGACCCCTTGCACTAGAGTCAAAGACCTGCAAGATCAACGCTTCCTCCCCAGCATAATCTCCATTGCAGCCCAAGTGAAGGGCCCCTGCTTGGAAGAAACCACTTTACTGTCCTGTGAAAACATTTTCTTCCTTCCTTCCTTCCTTCCTTCCTTCCTTCCTTCCTTCCTTCCTTCCTTCCTTCCTTCCTTCCTTCCTTTCCCTTCCTCCCTCCCTCCCTCCTTCTATCCCTCCTCCCTCCTCCCTCTCTTCCTTTCTTCTTGTGGTACTGAGGATTGAACCCAGAGGCATTCTACCTCTGAGCTATACACCCACCCCTATTTTATTTTTTATTTTGAAACAGGGCCTCTCTAAGTTGCAGAGGGCTTTGCTAAATTGCTGAGGCTGGCCTCGAATCTGAGATCCTCTTGTCACAGCCTCCCAAGTATTGGGATTACAGATGTCTGCCATCACACCCGGCTTGTATGGTTAATTTAAATTTATTTTCAAAGAGAGCTAAATTCTAGTACTTCTTGCTTTGTAACTCCAGGTCTTCTAAAAGAAGGATAATCAACTACACACAGGAGGTATTCCATAAGAGTTAGGATCCTACCATGAAGTTTAGGGTTGCTAAGGGACTACTATATGCAGTGTAGTGAATTCATAACGAGCAGGTAGATACTTAGACAGTTTGGACCTTTTGGAAACGAACTGTAAGGAAAACTACTATTTGGAAAGAGGTTTGGGATTTTTTGTGTGTGTGTGTGCGACACTATTTACTTTATTTGCTATGTAATTTTTTTTTTCTTTACTTGAGTAAGAAAGAGGCAGCTGGGATGAACAGTAGAAAATGTGGGCATGGTCTTTATTCTTAGAGTGCTAAGTATGGCTATAGGAGGTGGAAGGTCAGAGGGAGATCTGGACAGATGAGGTCTCAGACCTGAGCACCAGCAGAAATTCAGGATGTGAAATGGTTAATCTAAGGGGAAAACTGGGTATACAGGATAGTGACTGATAACAATTAAATGAAATCAACAAGTAACAAGAAGAAATGTAATTGGATTTAAACATTTTAGACTAAATAGTGTGTTCCACATAAATGCAATGTAGTTACTAATAGTCATTTGATAATTATTATACTGTTTTTGGTTTTTTGGTTTTTTTTTTTTTTTTTTTTTTTTTTGCCTTGCACATGCTTGGTAAGCACTCTACCACTGAGCTATGCCCCATCCCTTTTTTATTTTATTTTGAGGCAGGGTCCTGGGCAATTTAATAAGACCAATGTCCTGCCTCAATCTCCCAAGTAGCTTGGATTGCAGGTGTGCATCTCTACATTCTGCTTTATGCTTTTATTTGCTTACTTGTTTTGGTACTGGGGATTGAACCCAGGGGCATTCTACTTCTGAGCTACATCCCCAGCCCTTTTCATTTTTTATTTTGAGACAGTATCTTTCTAAGTTGCTGAGGTCTCTATATGTTGCTGAGGCAACTTACAAACCTGTCTCAGACTCCCAAGTGCTAGGATTACAGGTGTATGCCACCACACCCAACTATTTTATTTTTAAATAATAACTGAGGAGGAAGGTATTCTTTTCTGTGTATCTTAATTACCTGGCTGAGCAGCTTAAAGGCCAGGGCCAAGGCATGACCTACCACTTAGTGTGGCCTATTTTATTTTTAGTATTTTGCTTTTAAAATTCTTTAAAAAAATAGTTATGCTTTTTTTTTTTTTTTTGGTACTAGGAATTGAACCCATAGGCATTCTGTCTCCAAACTACACCTCTAGTCCAATTTTATTTCTTATTTGGAAACAGGGTCTCACTAAGTTACTGAGAGCCTTGCTCAGTTGCTGTGGCTGGCTTTGAACCTGCGATCCTACTGTCTCAGCCTCCCAAGTACTGAGATTACAAGGGTGTGCCACCATACCCAGCTAGTTATGCATTTTCTGTACAAATTAATGGGTTTGACCTAACTTTCTTTCTTTCTTTGTGGTACTGGAGGTTGAACACAGAGGCATTCTATCTCTGAGCTATACCACCAGACCTACTTTATTTTTTATTTTGAAAAAGGGTCTCGGTGACTGCAACATTTCTGTATATTCATATGTCATGCTTTGATCATATCCATCTCTCTACTTTCCTCCTTTGACGCCCCTCGTCCCCTTCCTCTTCCCTAATAGATCCTCTTCTACTTTCAGGTTATCTTTTTTTTTTTTTTTTTTCAAGTTTCTACATATGAGAGAACAATGCAATGCTTGTCTTTTGGGGTCTGGCTTTTTCCACTTAACATGATAACCTCCAATTCTATCTACTTTCCTGCAAATGCCATGGTTTCATTCTTTGTGTCTGAATAATACTCCTTGAGGGATATAAATCATATTTTCTTTACCCATGCATCTGTTGACAGGCACCTAGGCTGATTCCATAACTTGGCTATTGAGAATAGCACCACAGTAAACACAGACTTGCAGGTACCTCTGTTGTATGCTCACTTCATTTCTCTAGGGGTGGAGTGATCTAACTGGATCATACGGTAGTTCTATTTTTAGTTTTTTTGAGTAATCTCCATACTGTTTTCCATAGTGGCTGTACTAATTCATCAACAGGGTGTAATGGTTTCTTTTTCTTCCACATCTTCACCAGAGTTTGTTAAGTTTTGTTTTTTGATAATAGACATTCAGTGCAGCCTATTTTGATGAGAGGCAAAATACCTAGAAGGCATCAGACAGACAGCCTGCCAGTGCCACATTTGCAAAGTCCTAACCACCACAGTCCAGTCTGGTTACTTCTTGGTGGTCTGGTAATAGATCTACACAATTGAGAAGAGTAAACCAGCACCCTGAGACTCAGCCCCAAGCACTGTCACCATAGACTGATGAGTCCAGTTTAGCTTAACCTTGTCTCATAGTGAAAACATTTTTTTTTCCTTTCTGTAAAAGTGAGAACAGCTTTCATGTATACATCCTTTGTAAAATGTGGATAATAATGATCTTACTTTCTATCCAAGAGAGATGAGAATTTAATGAGGCAGTACGGGGACAGAGCCTGGCACACATTAGGCATGATACCAACATTAGGAGCCAGTACTAGAGTCTACCATCTTCTAGGTCTTGGTAACCTAGGAATCATCTTTTCTAAGTTCTTGTGTGTGTGTGTGTGTGTGTGTGTGTGTGTGTGTGTGTGTGTGTGTGGTACTGGGGATTGAACTCAGGGGCATTCTACCTTCGAGCTATACCCCCAGCCCTATTTTTTTTTATTCTTTATTTTGAAACCGAGTCTCACTAAGTTGCGGAGTGCCTCACTAGGTAGCTGAGGCTGGCCGCGAACCCGGATCTTCCTGTCTCAGCCTCCCGAATGCTGGGATTACAAGCATGCGCCACCACGCCCGGCATTCTTTTGTTTCTTTATCACCTATATTTAACCAACCACCAAGTTCTTTTCCATCTTATGTCCAAATCTTTCTCTGAGTTTCTCCTCACTTTTCATTCCTGCTATTACATTCATCCAGGATACGACTGAGTGAGGAGCTGAAGTCGGGTGTTATAGGGGAGTGCACTGACTCTGCACTCACAGCTGTGTGACTTTGAGGCCATCATTTAACTTTGCTGTTTTCTCATCTGTGAAATGAAGATAATACCATCTTTTGTGTCCACCACACAGGCTGCTGTGAGGATCAAACAAGACATAGCAAAACTCTTTGTAAACTTTAAGGTGATACAAAAATATTTATTTTTTAACTTTTGGTGTAACCTTCAGTTCTCTGTAACATTATTTCCCCCTGTATATTACTTCCAGACTTATTTACCTAAAATACTATCTTCAGCACTTAGCAAAAGAGTGACATGTATAGGGCTGGGGATATAGTTCAGTGGGAGAGCACTTGCTTAGTAAGGATGAGGCCCTGGGTTCCATCCCCAGTACTGAAAGAAAAAAAAAAAAAAAGTGGCATGTATAAGGAACATGGTTCTATTGTTTGCCTTAAGTCTGCTGTATCCAAATTTAAGATCTAGCCCCTTCCTACTGAGCTACTTAAGTTTGCCTCCTCTGTTCCCATGGTTTCAAATTGTGGACTTACGGAGAGTGATCTTCCTTAGTTCCTTTGACTCTCCATGAAAAAGGTGGGGGGGGGTGTGACGTGGTAAATATTAGCTGCATCAGTAATAATGATGCTAGCCAACACTTTCATAAAGCATTTTTAAAGAAAACTACATTAGAAAGTTCGTGGGCACTGCTGACCCAGCCATCAGTGCAGTCAGAAGCTTGGGCAGTGGTGTAGACAGTGGGGGGACTCCCAAAGACTAGTACACAAGGCTGTTCCTTTGTGTGTGTGTGTGTGTGTGTGTGTGTGTGTGGTGCTGGGGATTGGACACAGGGGCATTATACCTCTGAGCTATACCCCCAGCCCTTTTTATTTTTTATTTATTTATTTATTTTTTGCGGTATTGGGGATTGAACTCAGGGGCATTCTACCTCTAAGCTACACCCCCAGCCCTATTTTTTTATTCTTTATTTTGAAACCGAGTCTCACTAAGTTGTGGAGTGCCTCACTAGGTAGCTGAGGCTGGCTGCAAACCTGGATCCTCTGGTCTCAGCCTCCCGAATGCTGGGATTACAAGCGTGCGCCACCATGCCCAGCCCCCAGTCCTTTTTATATTGATACAGGGTCTCACTAGTTTACTGAGAGCCTCACTAAGTTGCTGAGGCTGTCCTTAAAACTGTGATCCTCCTGTCTCAGCCTCCCAAGTACTAGGATTACAGGGATGTACCACCATGCTTGGCTCCCAAGGCCATTCTTCCTATGATTGGGCAAATTCTCCTGTACATAAGTCATGAATACATGGTGGCTTCCTCAACAAACACCTGCCTGGCTCTCATAACCATGCATCTGATCTGTCTAGCTGAACAGGTTTCTCATTTCATTCCTCTCTGCATCCAGTTTATTTGAACACCCCAATTTCCTTTGAGTGATTGAGTACTGTACGAAATCTTGATTTAGAATTGTTCCCCTTTCTGATTGAGTAAAGAGGAACTCAATTTAGTTGGTTTTGATGAAATAGATAGTACATAGTCTTCACCTCTCAGACACTGGTATAACTTCACTGTTCAAATAGACATACTATGGACTTACATAGGTGTATTTTCATTTGTTTTCTAAGCAATTTTATTGAAAACTTGTCTCAGAAAAGAAAAAAAAGTGACTAGAAGGTGATTTTCCTATTTTGTTTGGTGAAGCGAACACCTGCAGAGTCACTTAAAGGAGAATCATCTCCGATTCAGCAGGGGAATTATATAAGTCTGGGGAATGTCTTTGCCACATTGATGCAAATTCAATCACCAAAGTATTTTACATTTCTGTTGAACTAAAAGATGAAGCCTACATAGCTGAATAATTTAATTCAACAACAAGCATGCATACTTTCCACAAAGCCAGAAGATTTAAATATTACAAATATAATTATAAATATCCAGTAGTACTATCTTCATTACTTGTGTCTCATTTATGGAGAGTTAAAAGCCTGAACTGGGAAACTGGCTATCTGAAACAAGGTGGGATTTTTTTTTTTTTTTTTTTTTTTTTTTTTTTGTGGAACTGGGGATTGAACTCAGGGGCATTCTACCTTCGAGCTATACCCCCAGCCCTATTTTTTACTCTTTATTTTGAAGCCAGGTCTCACTAAGTTGCGCAGTGCCTCACTAGGTAGCTGAGGCTGGCCTCGAACCCGGATCCTCTGGTCTCAGCCTCCCGAATGCTGGGATTACAAGCGTGCGCCACCACGCCCGGCTTGGATTTTTTTGTTTTAAAAGATGATACAGCTATCTCACCAAGATACCTCTTGGTTTATTGGCTGGAAATGTAAGAAAAGAGCTTTCTTGATTTTTCTATTTTCAAGTAAGGTTTAATACTACAGATAAGTACTTGTTGATACTTAAATATCTGAATATATCTGAAGAACTTGTATAATCCTGAATTATTTCAGTAGTCTTCAGTGAATTCTGATGCTTAAGTAGTATCCACCAGCTCACAGGTATGATATTTTAAAAATATTTACCAAATAGTGGTTTCTGAGCCAGGCACCTGTAATCCCAGTACTTGGGAGACTGA
Organism: Graphiurus murinus; assembly: GCA_004027655.1. Lineage (NCBI taxonomy): Eukaryota > Metazoa > Chordata > Mammalia > Rodentia > Gliridae > Graphiurus > Graphiurus murinus. The sequence goes on from PVLC010003014.1 coordinate 37,658, forward strand.
GACAGGAGAGTCACAGATTCAAGGCCAGCTTCAGCAACTTAGCAAGACCTTTAGCAATTTAGCAAGATTCTGTTTCAAAATAAAAAATAAAATAGGGCTAAGGGTAGAGCTTGGAGGTAGAATGCCCTGCATTCAATCCCTAGTACCACATCAAAACAAGTTAATAAATAAACAAATAAAAGTAAATTGGTTTCGGAACCTGAATATTTATTTGGAGTTATTGAGTTTGGAAACATGGCTCAAGATTGGGCCATTATTTCTTGGCATGCTGTGACTATTAGAAAATTTCCTAAGATGTCACAGGACTTGCTTTCTAAAATGTAATGAGTTGATATAAACAATATTGAGCTTTAGCATATGTAAAACCAAATACAGATGCCTTTCCAAAAAACTATTTAGTAAATGAATTAAGATTTAAATTGTGAGAATTTATTGAATTTCTTTTTTCAACCCACTGGTTTTGATCTGGGATTATAAATCTATCTCATATAAAACTCCAAACAGCTTTATCATAATGTTATTTAATGTGTTTCTGCAAATCTAATTTTTGTCTTTTTGCTGTTTTGCCTCTTTCTAATGTATGAGTCAATCTGAACCTAATTCAAATTTTGTACACCTCAAATAGTGATGTGCCCTCTCACCATTTATATTTAAACTCTGTATCACAAGGGCTGGCCCTGCTCCTTCCTCTCTTGCCTGGTTCACTATCTTAGAAGAACATCCTAGGAGATGTCATTAACCTTCAACCTTCAGACTTGTACATTCTTTATGACTTCACTTTATTCCATTATAGACACCCACCCCTAGAGTTACACTCAGAATCTTATAATCATTTGCAGTGGTTCCACCTCTGACAATTGTAAACATCAACATGCTGCTCATTGACTACAATTCTTACAAAATTTAACTCCTAAGTCTTCTTCCCAACCTGCTCTTCCCACGTTCTTCCCCAGTTCAGACAGTGGGAACTTCAGCTTTCCATTCTTGTGGACCAAACACCTTGGAGTCATCCTCAACTCTTGCTCACCTCCCACATCCAATCTGTCATGAAATCTGTTGCCTGTATCCTTGAAAACATCCAAAACCCAACCAACCACTTCTCACCACCTCTGCTGCCACCATCTGATCAAAGTCTTTCTTGCACTAGCCTCTAACCAGTCTTCCTGATTCTAGCTCGGAACTTCCCTGAAGTGTATTTTCAACACAGCAACTTAAGTGATCCATCGAAGGTAAATCAGATCACATCACTTCTCTGCTCAAAACTCTGCAACAGCTTTGCACTTTCCAGAGGAAAACCCAGCCTCTACAAGGGTCTCCAAAACATACATGTTTGGCTACCACCTAATTTCCTACTTCTTCTTGCCCACTCCTCTCCTGTCCTTTTTGAAAACAGGAATAACTTACACTTTGAGGCTTTGAAGTGTGTGAAAATCCCTGCCTGATATTTCAATCTACACATCTGCATAGCTCATTCCCTTTCTCCTTTCATATTTTGTTCAAATGTTACCTTCTTAACAAGGGCTATAATGACATCCCCATTTAAAATTATACCCTTCCTCCTGAATTTCAAATCCTTCTTATCCTGCTCTATTCCCTCTTTCATATCCCACCATAGTACTTTGTACCTTTTAACAAAGTACATAACTTAGTTAACTCTCATTATTGATTGTCTATTCCCAATTAGAATTGTTCATGATGAACTCCCAGCACAAGACCCCTACCCAGACATTGAAGGTACTTACTAAGCATGTGATAAATAAATGAAGGAGGCTCCTGTTTTCTGGCTCTCTCAGATGCTTACTCCTAACACACTAGCTCCTTGAGAGCCTAAAGACCTCCATTTCCTTGGTTCTTTTGCTTCCTCACACTCTCTTTCTCCCTTTCTCCATTACATTTCAAACATTTGCTTAGTCATCTGAACTCTTCTCTCAACACCACCTAAACAAGTCTTTTTGCTGCATCCACCCAATACAACTCAGATAAGAATTACATCTCACTATCTGTTTTTACATCCAGGCAGCTGGAACTGCAGGAGAAAATTAAACCACCTTGTAGATCACTGCCGTCCAAATCAGTGGTCTCCAACATCAATCAACCAAGCTTCCTGTGCCACCGATCTGTTTCTTTGCTCTATGAGATATTTCTCTCCATTTTCTCTGTGAGTGAATAATCTCACTGGATTCAAAGAAATAAGAACACTGGATGATGTCCTCAAGACATCATCATAGAGGATGCCATCCTCTATGTCCTTATAACATCCCATGCTACATGTGCATCAATAAATTGTTATTGTTATGTTATAGTACTACCATATTTATGTCTGTCCTATTAGACAAACATAAAGCCACATTGGTTTTGATTCATTTGTATTTAAGTCTTTGGAAAATGCTAAATATTTCATAACCATTTGTTGAACAAATGAATAAGTTTGTTAATAGATAAGGCCCATCCTGTCTTCTTTTCTTTGTCCTCTTCCCTAACCTCATTTTTCCCTGTCTAAGCTCTTCTCCATTAAGTGGCAGGATAGGGACTAAGCAGGTGAGTCAAATGGCTCTAAAGTGCTGGACATCCCTGAGAGTCAGAGGGAGCCACAAGCCGGCTCAGTGCCTGTGTGTTAGGACAAGAGGGGCACATTCTGGGTAATGGTAGCAGTTTCAAGGAAATCCCCATGGTCTCTACTGGGATGGCTGAGAACCTTCTGGTGTTATGGAACACAAAAAGGCCAGAGATATTTTGAAGGCTCCGATTGCTGTAGACCTCCTTAAACAATGGGTTCTGACCACCTGGAAAATCCATATACCTCAAATCCTCACTGAAAACCCTTATTGTCTGGGTGAACCCCTCCTGGGCTTCCCTCTCATCATGGTGCTGAAAAGAGTCTAAAAATGAAGGAGAGAAAGGATCCTAAGGGGATGTTTGTATAGCTTTTTGCTCTTCCATCTCTGTGTTTAGAAAAGTGCAGTATTTGAGGATGTATTTATTCACATATGCACACGCACAGATATGATCGCTTATCTCCAATAAGATCAGGCTGCTTCAAAGATTCCTTTCCATTGGCTGAATTCTTCCTGAAGAATTCTCCGAGGAAATGCTCTTGTCCATTACGTCTCTCAGATCATGTGCTGAGGACCATGTAGGCCCAGAAATATGACAACAACCCTTGTCGAGCAAATGATGGATAAGACCTCATTTTCACGACCATACAGACTTCCAATTCTTAGCTGACATCTGCATTAGAAATTAACAATAGGCACTCCTCTCCCAGGCTTCAGAAAACCTGCTGATCTCAGACTGATGTGCTGCTAGCATCTGGGCTAGGAGGCACGAGACTTCTTTTTACATCCTTGAAGCCAGTGAATAATGGTGTGCCATGAGCTAAAACATGTAGCATGCCTCTTGCCCTGGGTGGGCCTGACCTCTCTAAATCTCCTGCCTTCCTGTAGTACTAAATGCTTGCATACCTTTGTTTAACACAGAGAGAACAAGCTCCCTAACCACCATTCTGTCATTCAGGACTACAGATGCTGCAGCTGGAGAGGACCTGGAAGAACAAAGACATTCTGCTCCCAGGAGAGATAACTGGTAGCAACAGTTGGACCTGACTAAAGTCCCTTCCAGCTCTTCCCTTCTCATGTTAGTCCAGAGCCAAGTTCTTTCTCTGACGGCTGGTTTATTAATAAGCCAGTCACACTGCATTTCTGTCTCTCTTCCTTAACCAGAAACAAAAGGCTGACCTGGATATCAGAGAGACAGTAGAATTTATATCCCAATCAACCACTCAATTAAGTGATCAGCCAAACAAAATATTTAGCTATTAAGCACAGGAGAAAACTTGCTAAATATTCTGCCCCCAAATTCCTCTAGAACCAATGACCTCAATGTCCTCATGCTTTACTGCTTACTAACTCATCGTTGATCACCCCGTGTCAAACACTGACTCAACAAATCCTAAGTATCAACTTGTTAAGGCTTTGGGACCTGGAGATAGGAAGTCAGGGAGATGAAACTCTGCCTCTTCTCTTTGGAACATCAGCTCCTTGGTTTCTAACCTATTCACTGCAGAGCCATTTTTGAAAATTCTTTCTTTTCCTCTCTTAAAATGGAATAAAAATTTAATTTAATATTAAAAATTGTTTTCTCAGCATGCACTGGGCCATTTAACAAAATATCTACTTATGAGTATATGGATATTAATACATGAATATACATATAAATTCAGAGTGTACATATTTCAGAATTTATAGTTCTCTTGTACTATAAACAGAACTAATAATCAATTAAAATACATTCTAATGACTATTTTAAAACTGAAAATTTAGATGTAAGACTAAATGCCCATTACCTCATTATAAGGGCTCAAGTTTAGGGACAATAGTAAAAAAGCATACTGATAAATTCACAATCAGCTGGTAAGGAGGATGAAAAAGAAAAGTCCCCAAGGGTACCCTTACAAGAAAGGCTTGGATGGCTTTATTTAGGAGTATTACAGCCATATTCTACGTTGATTGTGAGTGTGTGTGTGTGTGTGTGTGTGTGTGTGTGTGTGTGTGTTACTGGTGATTAAATCCAGGGGCATTTTACCTCTGACCTACAGCTTAAGCCGTTTTATTTTTGAAATAGGGTCTTATTAAGTTGCCAGGGCCTCACTAAGTTGCTGAGGCTGGCCACAAACCTGCAAATCCTCCAATCTCAGCCTCCCAAGTACTGGGATTACAAGTGTGAGCCACCGTACCTGGTTTCTACATTGATTCTTAATTTGTGTGTGTGTGTGTGGTACAGGGGATTGAACCTTAGCTACATCCCCAGTCCTATTTTACTTTTTCATTTTGAAACAAAGTATCACTAAGTTATTGTACACTAGCCTCAAACCTGTTATCCTCCTGTCTTACCCTTCCAGGTACTGGGGTTACAGGCATGTGCCACCATGCCCCATTTCATTGATTTAAAAAAAATTAATTTCCAAATGTATTTTTTTCATATCTCATGCAATTGTGATATATTTCAAATGTGCTTTTAAATACCAGGGAAGAAAACAGTAGAAGCACACAGAAAAAAAAAATCCTCTTTTTTTCTAGAACCTCAGCCCAGCCCCTCAGGTTACAATTCAGGCATGTATTGTAATTTATGAGGCAGGGACTTCAACTTCCTTTTTCCCCTTCACTGCAGGAAAAGGCCTCGGGCAATTCCTAGCAGGAGACTTGTAGCACTTCCAGAAAGGCAGAGCAGATGCCCTGCTTTTAAGTAGGGCATAAAGCACCAGCACAATGGGCCACAGGAAGCGTCCAATCGCAGGGGTCGACTGCTGGACCAGAGTATTGTCAGCTCCCAGGTGGCATGCAAGTCAACCTCTGAGACTGGAAGGACTCTCCCCTCCCCACTGTGGATGTTTCCTTCCTGCCTTCTATCCTCAGGTCTGCAGTAGGAGAAACCTGAACCTTGGTCCATCTTGGAATCTGAAAGGAATCCTGAATGAGTAACACTGCTGGAGTCATCCCACAGCACAGAATCTGTGGGGAACTGGGTTTGATCCAGCTTGGTCCCCATTACACCTTCTACAGAGCTTTGAACCTAGCAGTAGCTTACGAAGTGTTTGTTTCACTTAGTAAGTTTAACAAGTTCTTTCACTTGTTAAACGGAATAAATCGTCAGAATTAGAGGGTTTTTGTTTGTTTTTGGCACTGAGGATTGAACCCAGGGACATTCTACCTTTGAGCTACACCCCCCAGCCCTATTTTATTTTGAAACAGGATTTTGCCTAATTTCTAAGGCTGGCATTGAATCCGTGATGCTCCTGTCTCAGCCTCCCAAATGCCAAATAATAGGCATGTGCCATCACACCCGGCTGAATGAGCAGGGTCTTAGAGGTTCAAGACTTAGAAGAGATGAAAGGAAGAGTGCTATAAGGCAGGGCTGCTTGCTCCCCAGCATTCAGCCTCCATCAGTTGGGTGGGGAAGTATTGGAGTCTGGGGACCTGGGGGCTGGTACAGCTTGAAGCCCAGTGATCTGCCTCACTCCCTTGTTTTAAGAAGAAGGGAATTGCATGTGATTTTAGGCCAGACGGGGCCACCCTGGGACCGCGGGTCCAGATGTCCTGACTCTGGTTTCCTCCAGTGTTCTTTCACTTCCCCTTAGTGACTCCAGCTGCCCGGCACCCTGTTTCCATCCTATGGATTAGTGGAGTTCTGCCAGGGGCCTTCTTGGCCCAGGCTTCTAACATGCTGTAGTAGTACTGGTAGGCCAAGGGTTTTCCCCTGCCCCCTCAACTAAGACTCCATGAAGGCCCCATGTGGCTGCCAGTGTCATCAAGAGGAGACAGACTGCTGACTTGGATGGTGGACCTTGGCAAGCTTCCTATGATGCCTGTTGGATGTACTCACTGGCTGGAACTCAAGACTGAATTCTTTTTTTTTTTTTTTTTTTAACTAGGGATTGACCCAGAGGCATTCTACCTCTAACCGTAACTCCCAGCCCTTTTGATTTTTTTATTTTGAAACAGGATCTTGGTAAGTTGCTGAGGCCGGCCTTGCTACGATCCTCCTGCCTCAGCCTCCCAAGTACCAGGATAGAGGTGTGTACCACCACATCTGGCTTCTGTTTTTAATAGGGAAATGTGGTCTCTTGCTCAAGTCCAAGAGACTGATCAAGCCAGGTGGCTGGAAGTGAGGGAGCTGGGGTGTGAGGTGGGAGTTCACTGCAGAGCTTGAGTTCTTGTGCTATTTAATCTTCACTGTTCACACACATGCAACCTGTCACGAAGCTCGCTTAGGAGGAAGCCTCATCCCCTGCTCTTTGTTTCCCCAACCAGGGTTCAGAAGAAAGATTTCCCCCTTCTCTGTCCATGTGCAAAGCTGCTAGACAAGACGCTTCCAACCCTGCCCCCCTTTGCACCCCAGCATTCACTCCTCCCCAAGCAAGGAGTGGCCAGCAAGACAGGCAAGGGGCTAACAGCACTGCCTGTTCTGCCAATGGTTTCCAAGCCAGAATCTCCAAGTTTCCTTCTGCCTTTCTCACCTCCGCCAGGCAGGGAGCTCTCCTCTGCTGCCTGGGCCTCGCTTCAGCATTGCGTCAAGCAGTGCTTTCTAATTTAACTTTCACCAGAAATCCCTGTGCTTTCATTTTCTCAACAAATGTTTTATTTTGAAACTATTTAAAATTCACAACAAGTTGCAAAAACAGTACAGAGAGTTCCCATGTACCCTTCACCTAGCTTTCCCCAGTAACATCTTACTCAACCAGCATTCGTGATCAAAAGCAGGAAACTGACACTATTATCTGCACTGTATCTGCAATACTATTATCTGAACTGTAGTCTCTATTTGAATTTCACCAGATGGACAAACCCTCTTGTATATGTACGCATGTGCGCATATGTGTGTCTGTGTGTATATAGTTCTATAAAATCCCAAATCTGTTCATTTATTTGTTTATTTATTTTTGTGGTACTGGGGATTGAACTCAGGGGCATTCTACATCTAAGCTACACCTCCAGCCCTTTATAGTTTTTGTTTTGAAACAGGATCTCACTAGGTTGCTGAGGCTGTTCTTGAACCTTCGATTCTCCTGTCTTAGTCTCCCAAATACTGAGATTACAGGTGTGTGCTGCCACGCCCAGCGAGACCTGTATAGATTAATGGAACCATCACCATGATCAGGATACTGAACTGTTCCAACACACACACACACACACACACACACACACACACACACACACACATCACCCTTGTATTACTTCTTTATAGTTGCACCTTTCCCCATCCTAATTCCTGGCAACCACTGATTTGTTCTCTAACACTACAAATTTGTGTTTTGAGAATGTGATATAAACGGAGTACAGTGTATAAACTTTTAAGATTGGCTTTTTCACTTAACATAATGCCCTTCAGATCTATCCAAGTTGTTGCATGTATCAATTCTTTGTTCTATTTTGATTGCTAGGTAGTATTTTATTTTAGGATGTCCCATAGTTTGTTTATTCATGTACCTGTTGAAAGACATTTGGGTTGTTCCCAATTTTTCTCCCAGCTTTATTAAAGTATAATTAGCAAATAATGCTGGGCGTAGTGGTATAGACCTGTAATCCCAGTAATTGGGAGGCTGAGACAAGAGGATTGTAGGTTTGAGGCCAGTCTTGGCAACTTAGTGAGGTCCTCAGCAACTTAGAGAGACCCTGTTTCAAAACAAAAAATAAAATAGGGCTGAGGGTGTAGCTTGGAGGTAGAGCACCCCTGGGTTCAATCTCCAGTAACACACACACACACACACACACACACACACACACACTCAAAAACCCAGAATAACTATTATATATTTACTATGTACCACATAATATTTTTATATATGAATATAATATGAAATGATTGGGTCAAGCTGATTAACATATCCATCGCGTCATGTATTTATTTCATGTGGTGAGAACATTTAAGATATACTCTCATAGCCATCTTGAGTGTAAAATACTTAACTACAGTCACCATGCTGTCTGCACAACAGCTCTTCAGAATTCATTCATCCTAGCTGAACCTTTATACCTCCGACCTGACCAGCATCTCTCCATTTCTACCCCAACCTTAGTCTCTGGCAACCACTGTTCTACTCTCTGCTTCTATGAGTTCAATTTTTTAAAAATGCCACATATAAGTGAGATGATGCAGTATTTGTCTTTTTGTGTCTTGCTTATTTCACTCAGTTTACTGTCCTCCAGGTCCAGCCACGTGTGGCAAATGACGGATCCTGATCATGGTGATGGTTCCATTAATCTAAATGAAGGATGTGTGGCATCCTTCTTTTTTATTTTTTATTTATTTATTTATTTTTTTTTTTGCGGTACTGGGGATTGAACTCAGGGGCATTCTACCTCTGAGCTATACCCCCAAGCCCTATTTTTTATTCTTTATTTTGAAACCGAGTCTCACTAAGTTGCGGAATGCCTCACTAGGTAGCTGAGGCTGGCTGCGAACCCGGATCCTCCGGTCTCAGCCTCCCGAATGCTGGGATTACAAGCGTGCGCCACCACGCCCGGCTGCATCCTTCTTTTTTAAGGCTGAATAGTATTCTATGGTATAAACATACCACTTTTCCTTATCCATTCATTTGTTGACACTTAGTCCAGCTCCATTACCTTGGCTATGGTGAATAATGCTACTATGAACGAGATAACATCCATCTCTTCCATATACTGATTTCAGTTCCTTTGGATATATGCCCAGAAGTGGGAGTTTGGATCATATGTGGTTTTATTTTTAAGTTTTTGAGAAAACATAATGCTGCTTTCCCTACTATTTACATTCCTATCCTCCGTGTACAATCTCTACATCCTCACTAACACTTAACTTTCATCTTTTTTTTTTTTTTTTTTTTTTTGCTATACTAAGGATTGAACCTAGGGGCATTCTACCTCTCAGATACACCTCCAGCCCTATTTTTAGTTCTTTATTTTGAAACAGGGTCTCACTAAGTTGTGGAGAGCCTCACTAAGTAGCTGAGGCTGGCCACGAACCTGTGATCCTCCTGTCTCAGCCTCCCAACTACTGGGATTATAAACGTGTGCCACCACGCCCGGTTATCTTTTATCTTTTTGATAGTAGCCATTCAAACAGGTAAGAAATGATATCTCACTTTAGTTTTAATTTGCATTTGCTTAATGATTAGTAATGTGAATAATTTTTTTCCCATATACCCATTGGCCATTTGTATGTTTTCTTTTTTTTGCGGTACTGGGGATTGAACTCAGGGGCATTCTACCTCCGAGCTATACCCTCAGCCCTATTTTTTATTCTTTATTTTGAAACCGAGTCTCACTAAGTTGCAGAGTGCCTCACTAGGTAGCTGAGGCTGGCTGCGAACCCCGATCCTCCGGTCTCAGCCTCCCGAATGCTGGGATTACAAGCGTGCGCCACCACGCCTGGCTGTATGTTTTCTTTAGAGAAATGTTTTTTCAGGACCTTAATCCATTTTTTTGATGGTTTGAGATTGAACCCTGGGACCCTCTACCAGTGAACTATACCCCAACCCTTCTTATTTTGAAACAGTGTCTTGCTAAGTTGGTGAGGCTGGCCTTGAATTTATGCTCCTCCTGTCTTAGCCTCCCAAGTACTGAGATTACAAGCATGTGCCACTGTGACTGGCTCCTTTTTCCATTTTTAAGTTGGGTTATTTGTTTTCTTGCTAATTGAGTTGTTTGAGTTCCTTAAATATTTTGGCTATTTACCCTTTTCGTATGTATGGTTTAAAAATATTTTCTCCCTTTTCATAGATTGTCTCTTGACTCTGCTTATTGTTCCCCTTGCTATTTAGTTTACTATTTAGAAGCTTTTAGTTTTATATAATCCCATTTGTCTATTTTCCACTTTTGTTACCTGTATTTTGGGGGTCATATCCAAAAAAATAATTGCCCAGACCAATGTCACGAAATTTTCTACCTATGTTTTCTTCTAGAGGTTTTATATAATCAGGTTTTACATTTGAATCTTTAATTCCTTTTGAGTAGACTTTTTAAAATTAGGGTATGGAATAAGGGTCTCATTTTATTCTTCTGCAAATGGACATCCAGTTTTCCCAACAGCATTTATTCAAGAGTCTCTCTCTTTTTCTTTGTGTGTTCTTGGCACCTTTGTTGTAAATCAAGTGACTGTAAACATATGAACTCTATTATGTTTGGTTTATTCGTCTGTTTTTATACCAGTATCATGCTGTTTTTGATTAATAGAGCCTTGCAGTAAATTTTGAAATCAGGTTGTATGATGCATTTAGCTTGGTTCTTTCCATTCAAGATTGCTTTGGCTATTCAGGGGGTCTTTGTAGTTTCATACAAATTTTAAGATTATTTTCTATTGTTATGAAAAATACCTTTGTAATTTTAGTAGGAATTGCATTGGATCTGTGTATTGCTTTGAGTAGGATGGACATTTTAACAGTATTTATTCTTCCCATCCGTGAACATGGTACATCTTTCCATTTAATTATGTCTTCTTCAATTAATTTCTTTCTTTCTTTTTTTTTTGTGGAACTGGGGATTGAACTCAGGGGCTTTTACCTCTGAGATACACCCCCAGCCCTATTTTTTATTCTTTATTTTGAAACGGGGTCTCACTAAGTTGCAGAGGGCCTCACTAAGTAGCTGAGGCTGGCCACGAACCCGGATCCTCCTGTCTCAGCCTCCCAAGTACTGGGATTATAAGCATGTGCCACCATGCCTGGCTCTTCTCAATTTCTTTCATCAGCATTTTGTAGTTTTCTGTGTACAAATATTTCACCTTTTTGGTTAAATTACAAACACACACTGTGTGTGTGTGTGTGTGTGTGTGTGTGTGTGTGTGTGTGTGTGTGTGTGTTTTAAATATTAGTAAGAGAGCAATAGCCTAAAAAGTGGGTAAGACCAGTTAGGGAGCTGTTGCAATAGTCCAGACGAAAAGAACAAATTAGGACTCTACTTGGACAATGAAGATGGACAACTGGAGATATATTTGAAAGACCCTTCAGAGGTTCAATATCTGAGACTTGGTCACTATCTGTATATGCAGGGAGACAAAGGAATCTAAAATGAGAAGTGGATGGATGGTACAACTATTAGCCAAGACAGGAGTTACGTGGAGGGAGAAGAAGACTGATGATAAGACCTAAGTATGAATTAACTGGGAAATCCATATGGCGATATAAAGTATGAAGTTAGAAAATGAGATTAGAGAGAGACTGGGCTGGGGATATGTCAGGATAGGTTAAAACCAGATGAAGGGTGTAGTGTAAGAAGTGAATTGAGGGCTGAGGTATACCTCAGTGGTAGAGCATTTGCATTATGAGTAGGTAGAATTCTGGAACCAGTGAAGCAGCTGGTAAGAAGCAGAGAAGTAAAACCAGGACATTCATGTATGGTAGAGTTAATAAAAGAGAAGAGTTCAGAAAGAAGGAAGAGAGGAGTTGGCTAATGATGTTAATATATCTCAAAGGTAAGAAGGATGGAACCTGGAAAGAGATCTGTTGATTATTAAAGGAGTCAGATTTAATAACCTTTCATAGAGTTGGGAGAATGGGCTAACAAATGAGGAGATGAGAAAGTGGAGGTTACTAGTGAGGACTATTCTTTGGAGAGGCTTCAGGGTAACAGGAGGGGGAGGGTTGGGGCAGTAGCTTCAGGGAGAGGCATGACTTAGAGAAGAAATTTATTCTGAAAGGTTTCTAAAGTTTCAAGAGGAACATCAATAGTTTCCAGTGATTAATCTATTTATGCTGTCTACTTGACTTGAAATATGCAAAACACAGAAAACTATTTGGTTGACTACTACGGATCCATTCACAGGAGGCAATGTGTGTTTGGTAATCACTCTGCAATCTTTCTTAACAAATTCAGAGACACATAATTAGTTGAGTCTATTGTCTTTTGGTACCTGAGCACTCCCTGTGCTCCACTCTTACAGCAAAATATCCCACTGTCATTCCAGCCTCCTCCTTTTAATAGATTTTAAATAATCCCTTTATGTGTTTTCGACTGTCTTCAAAAGTGCTTCTCAAAGTCTTTTTTTCCCATTTTTCTTTTTAACTAACGTGATATACTCTGCAAGCCCTCTGCTTTCCTCTGGAGAGCTTTTTATATTATTGGAGAGATGTCATTTTCCCTCAACAATAACTACCACAACTGTCACATTTTTATGTGCTTGGATTTTTAGAAAATTCTCAGTTGCTCTTTCCCTGTGCCTCTTAAAATAGTTTCCATCTTCTGACTTTCAAAAGTCTACCTTTCAACTTTCTCCTAGCTAATACTCATATTTTTCAACTTCCTTAATGAATGCTGAATAATTGAGATACATTTCCTGTGCTTATGGATTTAACTGTGTCACGATCACTCACATTTATTGGCTTGCCCATGATTACCTCATAAGTCCAACTTCTAGTCATCAGGCAAGAACCACAGCCACGACATTTTCTGTAGCTATAGGTGGTTTGAGACTTCCTATTATAAGAAAACTCATTCTATCAAAAGTCCTTATTGAAAATTTCACCTTTATCTCTTGACCTGATTAGGCATTTTACAATTTACATTTAGGTCAAGTCTTCCACTTAAATGTGTGGCATAATTTCCAAGTTTCCAAATCTTTGACATTTCTATATTATTATCATCAGCTTGACCATCTAGTATATACCAATGTTTCTCAAGCATTAGAATTCCCTGGAGAGTTTTTTAAAACTGCCATTTTCATATATCCTGATTTAACTGGTATGAATGAAGCCTAGGCATCTGGATTTTAAAAAGCTTCCTAAAAGATTCTAATATGAACCTAGTTTGAGAACCACTGATTTAAGTATATTTGTAAGATAATATAATTCTTTGTGGTACTGGGGGTTGAACCCAGAGGCATTCTACTTCCAAGGTACACCCCCAGCTCTATTTTTATTTTTATTTTGAAACATAGTCTCACTAGGTTGATGAGGGTCTCACTACTTGCTAGAGCTGGTCTCAAATCTGTGATCCCAAGTAATGGGATTACAGGTATGTGCCACTGTGCCTGGCTAAAATAATCTAATTTAAAAAATTGTCAAAGGACTTAAATAGACATTTCTCCAAAGAAAATACACAAATGGCTAGTAAGTACATGAAAAGATACTGAACATCATTGGTCATCAAAGAAACACGAATCAAAACTATAATGAGATACCACCTTATTTCCAGCAGAGTAACTGGAATTAAAAAGACGAAGCCAGGCATGGTGGCACATGCTTATAATCCCAGTACTTGGGAGGCTGAGACAGGAGGATTGCAGGTTTGAAGCCAGCCTCAGCAACTTAGTGAGGCTGTCAGCAAATTAGTGAGACCCTGTTTCCAAATAAAAAATAAAATAGGGTTGAGGGTATAGCTCAAAGATAGAATGCCCCTGGGTTCAATCCCCAACACCACACACACACACACACACACACACACAGATAATACTGAGTGTTAGTGATTATGTAGAGAAATTGGAACCTTCACCCATCGTTGGTGGAATTGTAAAATGGTGCAGTTATTTTGAAAAAGAGTTCTGAACTAATGTTAAACACAGTCACTATATGCCCCAGCAATTCCACTTGTTGGTATATACACACAAGATCAGTAAAAACTTAGGTACACACAAAACTTGCACAAGAATGTTCAGAGAAGCATATTGTCCAGAATAGCCAAAAAGTGGAAACAACCAAATATTCATTAACTTATGAATAGGTAAAGTGTGCAGCATCCATAAAATGGAGTTTTATTCAGCCATAAAAAGGAACAAAGTACTGCTTAATGTTACAACACTGCTGTACCTAGTGAGCATGTTAAGATTATGCTAACCGAAAGAAGCCAGACACAAAGGGCCTCATTTTGAATGATTCCATTTATATGAAATGTCTAGAATAGGCAAATAAAGACAGAAAGATTAATGGTTGCCAGGAGCTTTGGGGGGTGGGGTGAGGAGAGATTGCTAACAGGCACAGGGTTTCTTTCTGGGGTGTTGGATTAGATAGTGATAGTGGTTATACAACTTTGTGATTCTAAAAACCACTGAATTACAGACTTTAAAGAGGCAAGTTTGGTGATATGTGAGTAATATCTCAAAAGAAAAAGAGTAGTTGTATTCCTACTGTCATCCTATGTATCTGAGCAATTCTCACTGATATTCGAGAAAGATTTCCCTTCTATTTTACTATTTTCCTTGTATATCTCATACAAAACTAGACCACCTCCTCCATTTTTTTCTAAGAGCCTAAAGCCCAGAAAAAATTCCCACAATGTGCCAGAATGAAATACCTAGAATTAGTGACCTTTAGGACATGAGGAAATAAATTTTAGAAAGAGAAGACAAGAATGACACGGTCTCTGTTGAATGGGGACAGACCATTCTGCCTCCTTCTGGGAAAGGAAAAGACTGAAACCTATTAAATCACAAGAGAGTGTTATGGTTTGGGTCTGAAATGTCCCCAAAGTTTCATGTGATGAAGGTTTTGTCCCAGTGCTGCAGGGTTTGGAGGTGGGGCTTTCAGGAAGTGTCATGAAGGCTCTGATCCCATTAATGGATTGATCCACTGATGGGTTCATAATTGAAGGAACTACTGGGACGAGGTGGAAAGTGTAGGTGGGGCATAGTTGAAGGAAAGAGGGCTGGGGCATGCCCTGAAAGGGTGTACTTTGTCCTCAGTGCCCCCTTCCTCACTCTCTGTTTCTCTGTTCCCTGGCTGTGGTGTGATGAGCTGCTCTGCTTTGTTATACATTTCTGTCATGATGCTCTCTACCTCACTATAGGCCCAGAAACTATGGAGCTAGCTGATCATGGACTGAAACCACGAGCGCCCCCCCCCCAAAAAAAAAAACACGTAATAATTTAGCAACAAGCATTATCCACTAAGAACTGGTACAGGAAATAAAAGAGTTTTAAGGTAATAATTCTATAGTAGATTATTGGACCAAAATGAGTTAGTACTAATAGGAGTTTTTGTTCCTCTTTTTCTGGGAGATGGGTCTACCACGAAGGCTGACATTCCAAGGATTTACCTGCCTGCTTGTACTCAGGTGCTCAATTTCACTATCTGAGACAGAAAAAATGGTCAGAATTGAGTCTCAAATGGGTGGCCAAAGATTGAATCCAGAGGAGTTTAAATTCAGGAGACTGGTAGACCATAAGCCAGGTGCTGAGTACACGGAAGTGAGAACAAGCAGGGAAGACGCAGGGATTGGATTTGCAAGGATGTCTGACACCAAGAGACAGAGTCAACAAAAAAGAAGACCATTAGTGAGGCTAGCAGTCTATCAAGCAGGGCCTGGGAGAGCAGACAATTCTCAGAGCTTCCTATCCGTGGGGGTGGTCCCAGAAAAGCCACAGTTGGTGTGGGTCTCTGCACTGAGGTCTAGGGCTCTGGGCAGGCAGTGGACTGAAAGGAAGGAGTGAACGGACTCAGAACAGGCATGGGCAGCTCCCCTTGAGCTGCTGCCCTGGGACACGATGACCTGATTTTATGGAGGGGTAGGTGGGTGGAATGAAAACAGAGGAGAGACCAGCCCTGGGAAATTTATACTGGGTTGCTGGCTGACTCCTAACATCCAAAGAGCTGTGGCTGCTTTGATTTCCATCCAGGCCCATGTCAATCTCCCCGTGGGCTGTGTTTGATGAAGCTGTAGAGATATCCATGTAGTGGGGATGCTTGGGGTCCAGAAAGTGAAGGTTATGGCCTGAAGGTTGTAGTGGGCCTGTTATAAAATAAATTTGGCACTAAGTAAACCCAGACTACTAGTTTTCTGGTGACCTGAGCCAAGATTGCCCAGGTTCTGGGGAAGGGACTAAGCTGATAGTTGAGGCCAGCTGCATGAAGAGAAGACAGACGTTAGAAGACAGTCGGTTCTTTGCAATCCCAGGCTGGATGGACATGACACTAATCCACTGTGAAAATTCTCAGGATGGAAATAACCATTCAGATGTTACATAACAATATTACCAGTTTGCCATTTCTCTCTTTCTATTCTTCTTTTTCTTCTTCCTCCTGTATTTTTTTTGTAAGTTCAAAGGAGATATGTATAGATGTGTAGGAAAAAAAAACAACAACCCATATTTCTAGAAAACTATACTTGCAGATAAGCTCCTCTAATTTGCTAGTTCTTTTGTGCTGAGGCATGTTTCCAACAAAACAAAACACACTAATAAATCTATGAGGGGCAGAAAGGCAGCGGGGACAGCTGCAGCAGCACCGTCCAGGAGTGACAGTGATTAATTCCTACATCTGCTCAGTCAAACAGAAAAAAAGGTCACTATGCATAGATTAGCATTGTGAACACACACACACACACACACACACACACACACACACACACACACACTCACCACCGACAATGGCAAAATTCAATGTGCCCGAAAAAAAAAATATTGTTTACTATCTGATCAAAAGAAAATAAATGAAGCAAGCTCCTTAGCAGGATAGTGAGAGAAGGAGGCACAGAAAAGGAGTATCAGGCACTGATTCATGTCAGATTACTGTCCAATCTGGTTAGCATCCAAATTGAGTGAAATGTGGATGCTTGGCTATGTTTATGAAAGCAAGGGGAAGAGAAAACATAGGAATAAATCCTAGGGCAGTCGTTTGATCAAGAGGAGATGCGCTGTTGTGGTGAAGCAGTTGAACACAGGTCACTACCTAGTCTGTCAGTAGGCTCAGGCTGCCCCAGGCTGCGCCTCACAGTCCTGGAGCCTGGAAATCCAAGAGCAAGGTGTTCTCGGGCTGCATTGCTCGTGAGGCCCTGCTTCCTGGCCTGTAGACAGCTGTCTTCTTGCTGTATTCTCAAAAGGCCTCTTCTGTTCAGGCACAAGGAGAGAGCTCTGGTTTTTACCCTCTTTGTGTGTGTGTGTGTGTGTGTGTGTGTGCGCGTGTGTGCGTGTGTGTGCGTGTGTACGTATGCACACATGCAGGCATTGGGATTGAACCCAGGAGCACTCAACCACTGAATTACATCCCCAGCCCTTTTCATTTTTTTCAGTACTAGGGACATTCTACCTCTGAGCTACACCCCCAGTCCTATTTTTTATTGTTTATTTTGAAACAGGGTCTCACTAAGTTGTGGAGGGCCTCACTAAGTAGCTGAGGCTGGCTGAGAACCCAGATCCTCAGCCTCCTGTCTCAGCCTCCCAAGTACTGGGATTACAAGCGTGCGCCACCGCGTCCAGCTCCTTTTCATTTTTTATTTTGAGATAGCATCTCACTAAGTTGCCCAGGCTGGCCTTGAACTTCTAATTCGCCTGCCTCAGCCTCCCAAATTGCTGGGATTACAGGGTGTGTGCCACCGTGCTGGCTTCTTCCACTTTTTATAGGGATACCAACCCTATTAGATTATGGCCCCACCTAATGACCTTTTCTAACCTCACTGAATCCAAAAACCCTATCTTCAAATTCAGTCACATTGGGGTGTAGAGCCTCAACATATGAATTGTGGGAACACATTCTGCCCACAACATTTGGAATTATGTAAAGATGGTGTTTGGAAGTTGACTCTGTTCTTATGTTCAAGAGTATCCTGAAGACATAACAACTTCCAGTTGATGACCCCTACAATTATAGATCCCTGAGAGCTTACCTTTAAAAAAAAATAATCTTTAGCTAGGAAAGGTATTTTTTTTAGACACACAAACTATAAACATATAGCACAAACCAGGCCTGGTAGTACATGTCTATATTCCCAGTACTTGGGAGGCTGAGACAGGAGGCTCGCAGGTTCAAGACCTGCCTCAGCAACCTAGTGAGGCCCTCAGCAACTTAATGAGCTCTTGTTTCAAAATAAAAAAATAAAATAGGGCTGGGGGCGTAGCTCAGAGGTAGAACGCGCCTAGATTCAATATCCAGTACCCCACCCCACATACACATAAATAAATAAAAATACACAGCTCAATGAATTAGCAAAAAGAAAACACCTGTGTGACTATAACCCAAGTTAAAAAAAGAATATTACAATACCTCAAACTTCTACCTTATAATTTCATAATTATTACCCTTTTCCTTTTCCCTAAAGGCAAAATACTACATTGACTTTTAACTATAATTTAGTCACGCCTGATTTTGAACTTTTTTAAATGAAGAGAACCAGGTAGCACATGCTATTTTGTGGTTGGCTTTTTTTTATATGACATTCGGAGATTCACCTATGTTGCTGGGTGCAACTATAGCTTGTTCATTTTCACTACTGTATTGTATTCCATTGCAGGAATATAACACAACTTATTTATTCCTTCTACTACTGATGGGCATTTGGGTAATTACAAATAACACTACTATGAATATTTTATATATCTCCTAGTATAAGTGTGCCCATATTTCTATTGGGTATAATGCACAAATAAGATGCTAAAGTAAATGTATTGCTAATTTTAGAAGATTTTCTAAATTATTTCCCAAAATGGTTGTACTGATTTGTATTCTCACCATAAGTAGATGGGAGTTCATTAACGTCCTCTCTCTTTTTTTTTTTCTTTTTTGCGGTACTGGGAATTGAACCCAGGAGCATTCTACCTCCAAGCTATACCCTCAGTCCTATTTTTTATCCTTTATTTTGAAACAGGGTCTCACTAAGTTGCAGAGGGTCTCACTAAGTAGCTGAGGCTGGCAGCAAACCTGCGATCCTCCTGTCTCAGCCTCCCAAGTACTGGGATTATAAGCATGCACCACCATACCCAGCTTATTTTTCATTTTGAAACAAGGTCTCTCTCAGTTGTTGAGGATTAAATTGCTGAGGCTGGCCTCAAACTTGCCATTCTCCTGTCTCAGCTTCCAAAGTACTGGGATTATAGGCATGGGCCACCCTGCTCAGTTTAGCTTCACATCTTAACATTATCTTTTTTTTTTTTTAATGTGCTTTCATTGTTGCATTATGGTTTCATATCATAATGTAAATCATGTCAACATTGATAAACATGCACACAGCACTTGATGCCCCACCACTTCCAACATTATCCTTAAAATTTAAATTTAAATGGGATGGTGGCACACACCTGTAATCCCAGTCCTTAGTCTGAGACAGGAGAATCACAGGTTCAAAGCCAGACTCAGCAACCTCATGAGGTTTTCATCAACTTAGTGAGACCCCATTTCTAAATTTAAAAAATAAATAAAATAGGGCTGGAGGTGTAAGCTTGGAGGTAGAATGCCCCTGGGTTCAATCCCCAAAAGCACAAACAGGAAAAGAAATAGATACATTCAACAGTATCAATATTCAAGATTAAAAACTTCTGTGCTTCAAAAAATAAATCATATATCTGATGAGGGACTTCATTAAATTGAACCATAAAGGATATAATCTTTGTGTCTGACTTCTTCTGCTCAACATTATTTTTCTGAGAGTTGTCTGCACTGTGCCATGTAGTCATAGACTGTTTACTCTCACTGTTGTGTAGTACCCAATCACTGAGTGTATCATGAGCTATTTGAACATTAAATTGTTAGTGGACATTTGAGTCACTCCAGTTCAGGCCTTGCTGGCCCCATTTTGTGGGATTAACTTAGTTGCCATGAGAGCAAGTTGTTATTAGGCAAGGCCACCCCACACATTTGGTCTATTTGCAGATGCCCACTTCCATTTCTATTTCTCCACCATTGTTATGGTTAGAGCGTGTCCCCTAAAAGAGCTCATGTGTTGATGTTTAGAGTTTATATAATGAAATCAGGATGGTTGTCATCCCCTTGGTGGATAAATCCATTGTAATGGATTAACTGGGTGGTAACCAGGCAGGTGGGGTGTGGCTGGAGGTGGTTTCCTGGGAATGGCCTTAGGGACTGTGTATGTGTTCTTGAATCCCCTTGCTTGTGCTTCTCTCCCCCCCCCCCCCAGCTTCTGTGATGTGAGAACAGAGCCCTCTCTTTCTCCCTGCTTCCTCCTACTACTATGGCCTGAGCTCCGCTGATGTAACCTGGAATTTCTGGGACCCAAGATATGAATACGTTCAAGTTTAGTAGACACTGCTAAACAGTTTTCCAAAGTGATCATATCAATGTATACAGTTAAGCACCACATACAGTGTTGTGGTCAGCAACAGACTGCACATATAAGAATGGTCCTATGTAGCCTAGACATGCGGTAGGTGATACCACCTAGGTTTGTGTTAGTACACCCTGTTCACACAGTGATGAAATCACCTCATAATGCATTTCTCAGAGCAGTGTCCCTGTCATCAGGCAGCATATGACTGTGCCTCCACACAATGCATAAGAAGTCCCACAGCTCCCCATTCTTGTCAACACTTGGCTTTGTCAGTCTATTTTAACTGTGGGTATTCAAGCGAACATGCAGTGTTATCTCAGTGTAGCTTTAGTCTGCATTTCTCTGATGAGTTGTAAAGGTAAGCCCTTTATTGGCTAACTTGATACATTCTTTTGTAAAGTACCAGTTCATATCTTTTGCTTGTGTTTTAAAAACTGGGTTCTCTGTGTTTTTCATATTGATTCTTTATACTTTTATTCTGGATAAAAGTCCTTTGGTGATAAGTGCATTGTGAACATACTCTGCCAATCTATGGCATGCCCTTTTCCTTCTCTTAGGGTCTCTGATGAACAAAATTTCTCAATTTAATTTAATTTTTTTGGTGCTGGGTATTGAACCCAGGAACATTTTACATCTGAGCTATTGCTTGAGCCCTTTTTATTTTTTTATTTTGAAGCAGGGCCTTGCTAAGTAGCTGGGGGTCTCACTAAGTTGCTCAGGCTGGCCTTGAACCTGGAATCTTTCTGTCTCAGACTCCCAAGTACTGGGATTACAGGTATGTATCACCATGTCCAGCTGGAATTTCTCAATTTTAACATACAGCAATTTAACAATCTTTTTCTTTATGAAAAAATACTGTAGGTGTGCTTTCTGTTTGAAATGTCTTCCTGTCCCAAGTTCATGCAGATATTCTCTCATATTATTTTCCTGTAGCTTTACTGCTTTGCTTCTCTATAGTTTACCTGGAAGTGATTTTGTGGAGGTAGTGTTCAAGTTGCATTTCCCCCCATGTGGATGGCCACCTGAACCTGTACCATCTATTGAGAAGTGGATTCTCTCTATTTTGCATTCTATTTTGGATTCTCTTTCTGGGTTCCCTCTATTTTGTTCCATTGAACTATCTGTCTTTCCTTACCCCAGTAGCATACATAGCATGTCTTAATTACTAGTTTCATAATGTATCTTGATACCCAGGAAAGGAAATCCTCTCTCTTTTTCCTTTCCCCTCCCCCAGGCTATTTTTGGCCCTTTAAATTTCCTATAAAATTGAAGATCAGCTTGTTGATTTTCACAGAAAAAGAAAGAAAGAAAAAAAAAAGAATTGTAATTCTATTGTGCTTGCATTAAACACATATATCAATGTAGAAAGAAGCTTTGTTTTCACTATATTGAATCTTGTACATGACCTGGATCTTAAATGGCCCCTCCATGCTTTCCGGTGAATACCTTTGTGCTAGTCTGGGTTCTGTCCTCGGGTCTGTCAGATGTTCATTGCCCCTCCCTATTTCTCCTGCACAGACACAAACAACACGGTTCTTGTGGCTCTTGGTGGTCTGCCTTAGATGGTCATCTTTTGCAGTTCACAGGAATATCCTGTCATCTAGTTTTCTTGTAAATAGATTTTGTTTGGTTGCACACAGAGCTTTGTGTTTTCTAGCTAGCTGCTCTATTTTCATGTGGAGACGCAGGAAGATCCATCTACAATCTACAATGCCGCCGCCAAAATTCCTTGAAACTTATTATTTCTAATAACTCAGTGAACACTTATTTGAATTCTCTATACATGCAATCATATTATCTGCAAATAAAATGTTTTCTTCCTCTCCAATCTTTAATCAGTAATATCTGACAGTTCTTTTTTTCTTTGCCCCAGTTTTTATTCTGTGGCCCACACTATCTCCGAGTGTGTACATGAAGTGCCATTGGCAATATTTATTACTTCAGAACCAGATTTCTCTTGGCTTATATAAAGAGGGGTGCTGCCCCTTGAAGGAGCCTCTGCTGTGTGCTGTCAACCTATGCTGTTTCTGTGACAAATACAGAGCACAGGAGTCCATGTGCCCACTGCCCTGATAGGGAACCTTAGCCTAGGAAGAGGTGGAATTGGCACTCTCCCATCAGGCATAGGCAGAGGGGAAACAAAGAGGACCCCTCCAAATGGTCCAGGGTCTCCCAAGTTCTACCTTTAGCTATTGAAGTACTTGAATTAAGGTACCTCAAAGAGACCACTTTATTTAAGGTAGATCTACATAGCTCTTTTAAATGTGAAAAGTCTATTTATTTGCAAAATAGCAGCTAGATTTCCTGATAAGTGGGAGTCTAATATCATTCCTCATCTCCAAACCCTACAGTGGCTCCCCAGAAGTCATAACATTGACTATAAGGCTCTGTTATCTGGCTCCCATTGCTTCTCTGACACTGTCTTCTTCCTATCTCTGCCTCACTTCCTCTGCTCCAGACACACTGGCTTCCTTGCTTGTCTCTGAGCAGTAGGTATGGTCCTGCCTCTGGGCCTTTGTGTCAAATGATCCCTCTGCCTAGACCAGTCTTTATCAAATGACTTGTTTTTTACACTTTTTAAAAAAATTAATAGTACTGGAGATTGAACCCAGGTCCTACCTCCAAGCTACATTGCCAGCCCTTTTTATTCTTTTGTTTTGAAAAAGGGTCTCACTAGGTTGCTGAGAGTATCACTAAGTTGCTGAGGCTGTCCTCAAACCTGCAATCCTCCTGTCTCAGCCTCCCAAGTACTGGGATTAGAGGTGTGCACCACCATGCCCAGCTCTTATGCCTTTGAAGTCTATTCTCAAATGGTACCTTCTCAGTGAGGCCTTCCTAGCCAATCATCTAAAATAGCAGCGACCATCCTGATATTCCCCATTAACTTCCCTTTACTTTTCTCCATGGATGACAGAATACCTCATATATTTTATTTATTGACTACTTACCCTCCAGTAAAGCAAGGTCTATGAAGGAAGTGATTTTTGCCTATTTTATTCTTTGATTTAGCCTTGGCATGTAGAACAGTATCTGCCACATGCCAGGCCAATTCAATAAATATTTGTGAAAACAATAGTACACTTGTAAGAAATGAATTGTGAGATGGCCTTCTACAAGTATAGACCTCTATGGTCAAAGTGCATCAAGAGAAGACGGTTTGAATGGTATGACAAGATTGAAAGGAGAGTTTGGAGTGAAAGGCACAACCAGGGCTGGGAATCTGGGGCTCTAGAGGTCATAGTTGAGGCCCCTGGAGGGAGCAACCACCAGGAGGAAGAGCAGAAGAGTGAAAATCAACTGCTTAACTATGGTACGATTTTATGTAGAATTGATACTATTACCTAACAAGTTAAACTATAAAAATACCCGTCTTCTAAGATCTGACCTTCATCATCATATTCTATCATATTCTAGGCCAGTTAATATGTTCATGCAGGAAACAGAGAGAAGACCAGGCACAAATGGAGACACCAAGTAAATAAATTCTAGGAGGTGATATCTAGTCAGGAAGATAGAGTCCCTCCTCCAATCCAGTAAGCGCCATCAGCTGTAATGGGTAATGACAGGTACACAGAGGAGGGTGAGGCCATTCTGTCGAGGACTGATGTTCACACATTCACTTACAACTGTGTGCAGGATGGACAAACAGCATCAGAGCCCTGTGCCGACACTCTGACTCTGCTCCATTTACTTCCACCGACTCACCCACATTCTGTCTCACAGCTGGGACCCAAGAAAGACGTCCTTCCTGAACACAGCGCCACATCTTTTCCCCTTGCTTCTGCTTCGCACCTCTCTTCCTGCACAACTCCAGCAAACCAATGCCTTTAGAACTCATGGTACAGCACCTACCCTTAGCTGTCTTCACAATCCTCTGGAATGGACTGCTGATACAATTTTGTTCTTCCATGAACCTTAGCTTCAATATTGGAGAAACTTTGCGGGATCTACTCCTGGCCACCCTGCCTGACCCAGACAGTGACCCTGCAACACCATCCTCAAATTGAGCTATAGGCCTGGTATTTATTCTAGGACTTACTGGCTCCCCTTCTTCCTTCTTGGTCAACAGCCATCACACCAGGGATTGTAGAGAAAATCCTAGAAATCCTTATAGGGAGCCAGGCATGGTGGCACATACTTGCAATCCCAGTACTTGGGGAGGACGAGATAGGAGAATTACAGGTTCGAGACAAGTCTCAACAACATAGTGAAATTTCCAGCAACCTAGCAAGAACTTTTCAAAATGAAAAAATTTTAAAAAGGGGATGGGAAGCCGGGCATGGTGGCGCACGCTTGTAATCCCAGCATTTGGGAGGCTGAGACCGGAGGATCCGGGTTCGTGGCCAGCCTCAGCTACCTAGTGAGGCACTCCGCAACTTAGTGAGACTCGGTTTCAAAATAAAGAATAAAAAATAGGACTGGGGGTATAGCTCAGAGGTAGAATGCCTCTGAGTTCAATCCCCAGTACCGCAAAAAAAAAAAAAAAAAAAAAAAAGGGGGGGGATGGGAGTGTAGCTTGGAGATACAATGTCCCTGGGTTCAATCCCCAGCACTTAAAAAAAAAATCCTTATAGGGCACATAGTATGCAAACTTTCTCTTGGCCAAGAAAAATCAGTACTGCTTCCTTTTCTTCCCAGCCACCATTTTTTTTTTCAGCTTCAATGCTCAAACCACAAAGAAGACAGACCTGAAACAATAAGAAAAGAGCATAGCTCCTATCCCTTCAGCAAGGCATTATTTTTTGAAAAGCTATTCTTTAAAGCAGTTTTTTCTGGCTCATGTTTTTCTGCCCAGGGGATGCATTTAAAGCTCCCAGAAACTCCTAAATCACATTTTACATGGTATCCTGAGCACATAGGTATTCAGATCAGTAAATATTTACTATTGGCATTGATAAATAAACCTCACTCAGATGATACATAGCATGCATGAGCACCATGACTTGGGCAGTCTGTTGGATTTTCTGAGGGCACAGAAGGCAAACACAGCAAGGTATGTGAAAGTGTGGAGCTCATCTCTACCAGATGCAGTGAGAGGGCCCCTAGGAGGACCTAAGTGGGGAGGAAGGTATGGTAGAGTGAGAAGGGGACAGGCAGGGTCTCTGGCTGTCACTCCTACCCAGGGAGCTGGCAGAGGTGGCAGGTGCCTTCATGCTGAGCTCCCAGGGTTAGAGGCAAACCTACCATGGGCATGGAACAGCTCTGTACACTCTTGCTGGTTCACCAAGAGGCAAGGCCCTGACTGCTGCATATCTAGGCCATTTCTCAGGACTGTGTTTTCAGTAAGCAAATTTGAGGAATCAGGTAGGATCTCCCACAAAGAAAAAACAACAGGTTTGTTATCGCTCATTATGAAAGCAGTGACTCCTCTAAGCTCAGGGCTCTTCTCAAATATGCGCCCACTGTGTGTCTTCAGAGAACATACTTTGTATGACTTGAATATTTTTAAAATTTTAACAAAACTCTTTTTATGCCCAAGGATATGATCTATCTTGGTAAATATTCCATGTGTACTTAAAAAGAAATTTGTAGTCTGATGTTGAGTGGAAGGTTATATAGATGTCAAATTGGTTGGTAGTATTGTTCAAGTTTTCTATATTTTTACCAATTTTCTGTGGTAGGCTAAATTTATAATTTTAATTAAAAATGCAGTATCTGCAACTGAACTTTTACATTATTATTTTTATCAAAGTATTTTCTTCCTCTGGCACACTTATGCATATACACATGTACACACACACACACACACACACACACATTCATACAGATTTGGAGACCACCAAACTGAAATAATGTGGAGGCTTTGATTGTGATGCTGTACCTTTCAACAAATTCTATTGCTCCATAAAGCACTTTTTAAATTGGGCTACTTTATCATTCCTGTCTGACCTTGTAAGCTACTTAATTGCAAAATGTATTTTTATTCACAGTGCCTCTTATTATTTTATTCTTTATGCCAAGTCATGCTTCCACTGCAAACAAGACAGGCAGCAAAATCTTTACCAGAATGAAAGAAATATAGGTGTTTCTACATTAATGATGTTTACATGTGTTTCTGTTTTAACAGGATCTATAAATGCTTGACGAACCTTACATTCTAAAAAATTGTGTATAAAAGTAATAGGCTAGGAGAAAAACACAATAATACTCAAAACACAGAAACCACAGTACTGATAAAACAATAATTGTCCCAATTAAAATACGAGTAGTCAGTAAATACCCACTTACTATTTGTACCCAAGATCACAGATAGTCTTAAATTTCTATAGCCTTAAATTTCAAGATATAGGTCCTAGAACATTTGTCTTCAATAGATAACACTGTCATCAAAATTAAATATGCTCTAAATCTGTGTTTTTTTCAACAACCAATTGAAGTTTTTAAACATAATGTCTCTTCTGCTTCTTCATCTATACTTATAGCTTCATAAGTAGGGAAGACACGATTCCTGAAGTCAATAAACCAGTGAACACGTGCACCAAGGGAGGGCACTGCCAGAGTATTCTCAGTTTAAGGTTTCTTTTTCCTATCATCTTTCTCTCCCCTCCTTCCTTCTCTCCCTCCCTCCCTTCCTCCTTTCTTTCTCCCTTCCTTTCTTCCGTCCTTCCATTCTTCCATCTTTCGTTCTTGTTCCTTCCTTTCTCTCTTTCTTTCTTGATTGTACTGGGCATTGAACCCAGAGGCATTCTACCTCCAGGCTATACCCCCTGCTGGATTTTATTTCTTATTTGGAAACAAGGTCTCACTAGGTTGCTGAGAGCCTCACTAAATTGCCGAGGCTGGCTCTGAACCTGCAATCTTCCTGTCTAAGCTTTGCAAGCATTGGAATTACAAGAGTGTACCACCATACTCAGCACTGTGTGTGGGAGGGGTGTAAGCATGCATTGAACCCAGGGGCATTACACCCCTGAGCTACACCCCCAACCCTCTTTTGCTTTTTATTTTGAAACAGGGGTTTCACTGAGAGCCTTGCTAAATTGCTGAGGATGGCTTAGAACACTAAGATCCTCTTGTCTCAGCCTCCCAAGTACTGGGATTACAGGCATGAGCCAACTATACCTGGCTTTCTTTTTTAACTATGAGAAAACTACTACTTTGCAACCGAATAGATTATATATGAAACAATGACATTCTGTTCTTATTTGCCAATTGGGTTTTAATTTGCACACTATTAATGTATTGCAGCTGAAGAGACTGTTACTCTGTTGTTCTCTAACCTTGAAATGCATGATCTTTTCTAGTCATTTTCTTGGTAGCAGACAACATTGGCATTTAAATATCCTCCTCCCAGGATCACCAACCACATATTTACTGGGTACTTGTTTGTTCCAGAGTCTGTCATAAATGATGGAGCACAGTGGTGAGCTTGACAGACAAGGTCCCTGTGTTCACAGACTTTACATTCTGGTGGGCGATACCAACTAAAATGGATAATTCCATCAATATGGTAACATCAGACACTTATACTCACTATGAAGAACATAAAACAGGGCGATGGGATATGAAATGGAATAGGGCTGGGTGGCCACTGGGTAGAAAGGCTACTATAGAACGGGTGGTCAGAGAAGGTTTCAATGCAGGGGTGCCACTAGGGCCAAGAACTGCAAGTTGATGAGGAACTAGACATGGGAAGACCTGAGGAAGACTATCAGACAGAAGGAAAAGTAAGGGGGACAGAAAGCCCAAGGCCCTGAGATGGGGGTAAGCTTGGCAGTGTGTTGGAAGAACAGAATGAACAGTGCCTGGGGCAGTCTTGGATGCCATAGGATGAGTGCCACACGTCACTGCCATGCTGAGGTTGACCCAGTCAACCAAGTCACTGTTGCTTAAAAACTGCCTTCCTCGGTGCCTAAAATGGCAAAGGGCACCCCAAAATATGTGCTGGACAAATCCAGCTGACCAGTCCTCATCTGCGTGCCAAATCCACTGGCAAGAGCACAACACACTGTATCACCATGAAGTGCGAGGCAGGGGTAGGCTGGGAGAGTGGCCTCTCTGGAGGAGTGGGTGAATTCTGATTGTGAGCTCTCACCAGAACAAGGGCTGGAGCAGGGCTTCTCAGGAAACAAATCAGGACAGCAGGGGTCAGATAAGGGTACAGCTTCGGGATGGGAGAAACAGGATGGGCCCTGAGGGAAGGACTGAGGATCAATAAAGGTATGATTCTGCAAGTCCTTTCCGGTAAGTCCTCATTTTGCCTCTTTGCCAGCTTGGGAACCATAGATACTTACCCCGATGCACCAGTGGAGACCTGGCCTGCCAGAATTGTCTAGCGGAACAGCCAGATAGTCAAGCTTCATCCACCTGGACCAATTCCACTACGCTGGCCACACACTTCTATGTGCTTTGGATATTTTTCTCTCCAGAGTCTCTGTTTTTCATACAAATACCTCATTTCTCAGAAGGACTGTACCCTCCTTTATGGAGAGAGATCTTCATTCTCTTTTCTGTATACCCAATGTAGTAGCTGGCACAAAATCAAGCTAAATCTATCGCTTTTGTAGAGGGAACTGTATTAGAAGGCCAGGAGCATTTCAGGGGGACCCTCCCTGTGGCTCAGTGCTGCTACTAGCTAGCTGCTTGTGGTGCCAAAATGATGTGTGCACTCCAGGTTTCTCCATTCAGGCTGTGGGCAGTAAGGGACCGGGCATGGGGTTGCTTACCTGTTCTTCCTGCAGCGAATTGTAAAAGCAAGGAAGAAGAGTACCAGAAGTAGTCCACAGCTGAGAAAAGTCCAGATAACACCCAAGAGGGCAGGGGATAATGAAGAGATGGTGTGATGGCCGTGCTGGGAAGAGGTCTGAGGACAGAATAAAGGCCAGTTGTTAGGAATGAAGTTTCTCTTCTCCTCCCCCTCCCTCACTACTAACCACAACAAACATGTATATCTGCACAGCCCTGATGTCCCATCTGCTCACTTACAATCGTTGTCTTGCAGAGGTCGTGAAGGGGTCTCTGCTCCAGCTCCTGGCCAGGAAAACGGTCACAAAATTCAGAGCAGTTTATTTCAGGCTCCATGTCACCACGTGCCCTGTTGGTGTGCATTTATTCACAGTCTTGGCCACCAGCTGGTAGAGATGCAGTCCTTTGACTAAAACACAAAAGCAACTCAAATATTTTCTTCAGAGGCCCCATTGTAGAGCCAGCTTCTGGCTCAGAATCCAGGATAAACAACTGGTTCAGGTGGAAGCAAAGATTATTTCATTAGGCTCCTTCATTAGAGACGCTCCAACATCAGTCATTTTTCAATTGGTCCCTTGTTGCTAGTGTATAGGACGTGAGTCCGGAGTGGGCATCTTAGTAACCATTCGGTGGCTCACCACCAGAGGGCAGTCACAGCTCCAAGTACTTTAACATTGGGTCCTAAAAAAAGGAAAGCAGACCTGTTAACACACACACACACACACACACACACACACACACACACACACTTTTAAAAATATTTTATATATTTTGGTTTTATGCAGTAACATTTTTATTATGCATAATTATTTAAATATATCATGAAGGTTTAAAATACAAAATGCTTTAATAAATAAATTTTAAACCATTATATTAAGCAATACCTTAAAAACAAAGATAAAACACATCTAACAGTTTCTAGGTAAAAAGCTTTGCAGTCTCTCTTCAGATCCATTTTATGGCCCAGCACTTTAAAGACTTTATGTTACACTTATAAGATACAATCCCCTCCCCTTCCAAGATCTTTCCACAAAGCTTCTGGCTTAAGCTTTGTCTGATCCTGGGTAGTGCTGGGCTCAATGCCCCATGCTACTGCCATAAGGGATCTGTCAGTCACTTTAGCTCTTGTTCTCTTGCATGTGGAAGAACATTCTATGACCAGTCAGCTGCGGCTGCTGAGATTTCTTGTTTGTTGTTCAACTGATAGACTAACAGAGATGAGAGAGACCACTCGGGTTATAAACAGGAGAGGAACTCAGAAGCTGCAGACCTTGCTACTGAATGAGCCCCTGAGGGTAGTGTTATTTCTCTCAGAATATGCTTGCAATATGAATACTGTGATCTAAAAAGGAAGCTCAGCTTTACAGAGCAAAGGCAGGAAGGCAAAAGGCTCTACTCAGCACCAGCAGAGAAGCAAGCCTTTCTATAATCTAATTCCTCCAAGTAATTCATCCCTTAATAGAGAACATAGAGTTGAATTTTTACCCAGGCAATTTAAGAGGATGCCACTTTTTCTGTGTTTTGATACAGCACAGTATTCTTTGACTATGGAGGGAAAGTAGACAAAAAATGTTAACTACTATTATTTCAACAGCCACTGAACACAGGACCCATATTTAGCCAGAACAATAGTGACAGGTGTAGAATGCCATCTTTGGATTCTGTGTGCTTAGGCATGAACAATATAGCACCAGGTGCTGCCCATTCATTGGCCTATAATATATTTCTGAATTATTTACCAGGTTCATTACAATGAAATCCCAAGAGAAGTAAAATCCACTATCTTCTGTCAAGACATTTAAATTCTTGTGCAGTCTGGTCAGATTACTGAATGCAAAATTAAGAAGCAAATACAAAAACCTATTTGCATTCTAATTTAGTTGAGATTTTAATTGCTGAAACGGCACTCTTTTTCTTTTAAGTTAGACATCCCCTATTGAGCCTTCTAGCAGAGAGCAATATCACAAACCACAGGGAGTACTATGCTACATGATGGATTGGAAGATGTATTTTTCTATATTGCCCTTTTAATCATACTGGCAAATTAAGAACACTGATATTTGAACCATTATTAAGTTCCTGTGTGTGTATCTTTATATTACATGGAATAAGTATATGAGTATGTGTATGGGTATGTATGTATATTTAAAACCTCATTTGGTTTTCACTACTTCCGTGTACACCATTCCTCATTTTCAAATAAGGAAACTGAAGAGCAGAGAATCAGAGAGCTTTGTTTAAAATCTGCAGGAGCAAGACTTGAATCTAGGAGTTTGCATTCCAAGGTCAGTGTCCTCCCAGTATATACTCTACTGGAGCAAACACTATAGACTGGATTGGGTTTCTCCAGGTTTAGTTCCCAGAGCTATGTTTCTGTAGGTTCCCTGGAGCATGGCATATCATGGTGCATCTGTATTAGTGGTTCTCAACTAGGGAAATTTTGTACCTCTAAGAAATATTTGGCAATGTCTGGAGGCATTTGTGCTTGTCAAAACTGAGAGGAGAGTGCTAGTGCCACCTAGAAGATAGAAGCCCCGGATGCTTCTAAACATCCTACATTCATAGAATGGTCCAGATGACAAAAAGTTACCCAGTTACAAATGTCAATAGCACTAAGGTTGAGAAACCCTGGTCAACACTGAGACTCAGAAGGGCTCATAATCTTGAGCCCAAATCATTTTTGAGAGACTCTGAACATGATGGGATTGTCCATCTGGATGGAACATTCTGGAAGATGCAACTCTGATATGGGATAAATTTCTGAGCATATTCTAACTGTCCCCTTATAGAGACTGAATTCATGGGCATGGAACTTTAAATGTTAGGCCTCCTTCAGTTCATGAATATTCAGTATAGGAACTGTACGTCACGATGGTAGGCCCCTATAGAGGGTAGGCATGCAAGTCCAAAACTGGCACATATTTATGTAAGGTTACACAAGGAGTTGGTAAAATAGTTAAGGGCCTAGTTATTAAGAAGAGAGAGTTGAATGGTTTCACAGGTATGGTGTGATTGGGAAAATGGGTGGGAAGTAGTCAGAGAGGATAAAAATGAGTCATCAGACCATAAGATAGAAACGGAATCCAAGACCCAAGGGAAAAGGACTGACAGGCCCTTCCAAAAGCAACCTTTCCCTACATCTTTATACATAATCTCTGAGGGTAAACACCTATGTTACAGATAGTAGCAGATCCAAGGCCATGCGTGGTAGCACTTTATATTCATTTGACAGAGATTACAGAATTCTTCCCAGGGATTAGTGTCAGGAAAATGGATGTTGCATCAGTTATATTGTTCCCAAATGCAAGATAGCCTATTACAGGTTCATAACTCTTGACAGTCCCATATCTTGCCATAAATCTCCTCTATGCTTCTACATATTTCTGGTTATTGAAAAAATTAATCAGATGATTATTATCTTTAATAAGCTACTTTATAGATGGTAGAATTTCTGCTTCTTTCCATAAAGAATTAACTGCCAAGGGAATTGCTTTACCTCTGTAAACAACTTGAAAACCAGATAAAACATATGAAACAACTCTTTTGAGACACTAGACAACAGAGTTGTGATTCCTGCCATGCCTTGTTAGTAGAACTAAATTAATCTCAGACTAGAGGCTACTCTGGACCTGCCCAAAAATGCTTTAAAGAAAGTCTGAAAAGGATCAAAGTGATCCACAAGGAGCTCAATAGTATTCTAGAACACAATCTAATGCTCTTTAAAGGATTTAATAGGATCCAGCACTCAATAACATAAAATTCAGAATATCCAACAGCCAATAAAAATTACCAGGCATTCAAACAAACAAGCATTTGACCCATAACCATAATTTTAAAAACCAGGTCAATAAAAACATATAAATAATATAAATTATATAACTAGCACATAAGTAAGAACCTTAAAACAATGATCCTAAATATGTTCTAGGATATAAAACAAAACATGAACACATACAGGAGAGAAATGAAAGATATAAAGAAGACCCAAATGGAACTTCTAGAGATAAAAACAATATCTGAAATAAAAATACATCAGATTAGACACTTAAAAAGAAATACTGGCCAACTTAAAGACAGCAGTAAAAATGAACAAAGCCTCAGTGACCTAGGGAACAAGAACAAGCAGCCTAATATACATATAATCCATGTTCCAGGGGATAAAGGGAGAAGGGCTAGGAAAAATATCTGAGAGAAATAATGGCCCAAATTTTTCACAATTGATGAAAAATATAAGCCTATACACTCAAGAAGTTCAACAAACCCCAAGCAGAATAGACACTAAACAAATCAAAAAACAAAAAGCAAGGCACATCATAGTAAAATTGCTGAAAAGGTAAAATATTAGGAGCATCCAAATTAGAAAAACAACGATGAGGCTTACAACATATTTTTCATGAAAAATTATGCAAACCAGAAGAGAATGGAACGACATATGTAAAGTGTTGCCAAAAAAAGTCAATCCAAATGCAATATTTACTGAAAACATCTTTCAGAAATGATGATAAAACTTTCAAGTGAATATTAATTAAAATTTTATTTATTTTTCAATATAGCACTGAACTTCTGCAATTAAATAATTTGGATAATAAAAAGTTGAAAAATAAATCCCAATTATTAACTATTGGGATTAAAAGGGTAGGCTTCACCATTTTTATTAGATCCTTAAAAAGTAATTTTA
The DNA here is from genome assembly GCA_004027655.1 of Graphiurus murinus. Classification (NCBI taxonomy): domain Eukaryota; kingdom Metazoa; phylum Chordata; class Mammalia; order Rodentia; family Gliridae; genus Graphiurus; species Graphiurus murinus. The sequence goes on from PVLC010003014.1 coordinate 71,474, forward strand.
TAATATACTTGATTTTTCCAAATATATTTGACTGATGGGAGGGGAGAAGAAATAAAAGCAAAATAGACATTTTCAGATAAAGAAAATATGAGTTATGCACTGAAAGAAATGTTAGAAGAAATTCTTTAGGCACAAATAAAATGATACTAGATGCAAATATGGATTTATGCAAAGGAATTAAGAGAGTTATGGAAAGGGAAAATGTATAAGTAAATGTAAAAAACTGTAGTCTGGTGTGGTGGCACATGCCTATAATCTCAGTACTTGGGAGGGTGAGACAAGGAGGATCTCAGGTTCCAGGCCAACCTTAGCAACTTAATAAAACCCTATTTCAAAATAAAAAATAGGGCTGAGGGTGTAGCTTGGAGGTAGAATGCCCCTGAGTTCAATCCCCACTACTGTAATAAATAAATAAGTAAATAAATAAGTAAATAAATAAAAAGGGATCGGGATGTAGCTCAGAGGTAGAGTACTCCCTAGGTTCAATTCCTAGTACTGCAAACACAACGAAACAAAAAAAACCACACCTCAGGTTTGCCTTATGGTAAAGGAAAACATGATAAAAGTTTTTTCTTAAAGTCTCTGAAGTGCCTCTACATTTTCCAATACTTTCCTGGTACCTTAATAATCAGTCCAAGGAGGCTGGCACAGGGTTTGTGCAGGAAGGGAATCCTGATTCACCTGAGGAAATACAGGGGGAAAGAGATGGCTGCTCCAAACATAGGCTTCTCTGGGGATTTTACAAGCAGAAGGAAATCATTGTGTGTACCCAGCAGGGGTGGGAGGTGGGGGGTGTGAAGGGGAGTGGACCTGATTCACTCCTTCAATTTACTGTGATCTTGATCCCAGAGAAAACAAAGCTTTGGGATCCTTGAGCTTTGGACAAATTCCTTGCCTCCTGACCATTCCTCCCTGATCCCTGTGTTTTGAAGCCTCTCCCCTCTCCCTTCCTGGCTCATGGCCAGGAGTCCAAGATTTGTATCCATTATCTGGAGAATGTTTTTGCTCCATACTCTAGAACACTCTATTCAACCTTTTAGTTTTACATTACCTGTAACTTTTCTTCCACTTGATTTACCCCTTTGCTATACAGCATTTACATTTTTCTGGCTGCTTGGTTGAATCATAGTGAACTTAACTAGCTATCTAGGTTTGGTTTCCCACAGGATGTAGAAGAATATCGTAAACAGTAGGATTTATTTATTTATTTACTTATTATGGTACTGGGGATTGAACTCAGAGGCATTCTACATCTGAGCTACACTCCCACCCCTTTTTATTTATTTATTTTTAAATTTTGAAACAGGGTCTTGCTAGATTGCTGAGAGACTCACTAAATTGCTGAGGCTGGTCTTGAACCTTTGATCCTTCTGCTTCAGTCTCCCAAGAACAGCAGGTTTTCTATGAACTGAATGCTGGGCATGCCCCAGGGCTCCTGGTCCAATTCACCCCTCCATCTCAGTTCTTGGAGCCTGGCTTTACTTCATATACTCTAGAAATCACCTGGCATAACAAGTGGCACTATAATAAACAAAACCTAGGCTTAATTTAAGTCTCAGCTCCATTTTTTAACTGTGGTGCCTTACAGTCACTTCTCCAATCTTTAGCTATCTGCTCAATGAAACAGAGATAACACTCTCTATACCTCATAGGTTTGGTTGATAATTAGATTTTATGATGTAGGATTTATGCAAACGTAACTGACACATACTAGGTCTTCAATAAAGATTGGCTTCTTCCATTTCCACAATTTGTGTGTGTGTGTGTGGGGGGGAGTACTGGGGATTGAGTCCTGGGGAACTCCAGCCCTATTTTATTTTTATTTTGAAACAGGGTCTCACTAGGCTGATGACAGTCTCACTATTTGCTGAGGTTGTCCTCGAACCCACTATCCTCCTGTCTCAGCCTCCCAAGTACTGGAATTACAGGCGTGTGCCACCACACATAGCTTCCATTTCTACAATTTAGAAGGGTCATCTATACAGAAGACTTAGGGCACATATAATTAAGGTCTTCCATCTGTTTCTCTAAATTTACTAACAGAATCCCAAGTTCCTTTAAAATTATTGTTTCTTCTAACATAAAGATCAATAATCTTTATGTTGTATTTAAAATCAAATTTTATAAGAATAGTGAATTATAGGTTCCCAAGGGACAGAGAGCATGTCCATTAATTCTATAAATATTGATTGATAGCTGTTACCTGCTACTCATAGTGCTAAGAACTAGGGATGGACCTGCGAACAAGCCAACGTGTTCTTGCTCTAACACCTAGTACCAGTAGTGCCTTGTACATGGTAGGCGATCAATACATATTTGTTGACCCAGAGATGTTCAGAAAACATTATATAATATAGAGTCCTTGGAGCAATCCTCAGAACCAACCAGATATTCTTAGGACTCAGCAGAAGCAGGAGAGTTGACTCAGGAAAGCAGAAGGAGGGCTGGAACATCCCCCCTGACTACTGAGGGTACATCTGCTACCTTCAAAGACGTGCCCTGATGTATTTTACTGACTCTCAGGTACAAAGTGGTGCCACCACAGAAACTGGTCTTTGTGTCACTACTGTTTTATATTTGAATCCCAGAGACCTATTAATATTCCACACTATTCCAGGGACTAGGGTTTAGGAATTGAAAAAAATAGCACCATACAAAAACCCCCACTAACTTTTCAGAGTTGCCCTGTTACCCGAAAGCGCTTAGGTACTATTATGCAAATGATACATGCATGATTTCCATAAAAAACAGTCACAAATGTCAATTAGTGCTCATTAATATGCAATAAAATTCTCATTTGAAAACTATGAAGAGCCAAGAATGAATTCCACTTGGCTGCCCTCTTTTAATGAGAACTGCAGTCAAGTACCCTATGCTATTTCTCATCAGCCCAACAGGCAGATGTCATAACAAATCCAGCTTCAGGCAGCAGTGGGACTGGAAGGTTTCTGAGGCTGGCTTGGAACAGCTCAAGTTTTATGCTATTGTAGCTCATATCCCTGTCCTGTTGGGTTCTCAGAACACGGGCTGAGTGAATTCAGTAAGCTACTCTGTGAACAGAGCATGGTGATACTGAGGTTCTCCATTAAAGAATGCATGTGAGGGTGACACACAGCTGGAAGAGGGTAAATGAGACCTCACTCCAAGGGTCAATCTGTTCATGGGACTGAATGTTCCACCCCTCCCCCAAAGGAGGCTGAGAGTCAAAACCCTTGGAATTACTAAGGCTCATCCTGGAGAAGCTTTCCGGTCAGAATGTTTGTACATGAATTCTCATGCTGTGTCTCTAAATTCCAGTTTTAGCTGGATTTCTCTAAATTGTTGTTCCATGTTGTTGTACAACCCAAGACACTTGTTGTGGCAGCAGTTTGGACTCTTTGAAGAGGAAGAGAAGGAAAATATAAATTATCAACATTAGACTAGTCATTCAGCAGCTACTTGCTTTACAAAGTGTTCTAAACCTGGCCTAGAAGCATGGCAGAGAATAGGATTTTCCAAGTATAGTCTAATGCAGTGGTTACCAAACTTTAATGCACATCAGAATAACCTGAAGAGCTGCTTATAAAACACTGATTGCTGGTCCCCACCTCCAGAGCTTCTGAGTCAGTGGGTCTGAGGTGGGGGGGGCTGAGAATTTGCATATCTAACAGATTCCCAGGGAGTGATGCTGCTGCTACTGCTGATGATCTGGGAATCCTATCATGAGAACTCAGTTCAGCAAAACAAGTATAAGACCTTCATCAGAGTTTGACCCACACAAAATCTTGGAATAACATATAGCTTGTTGCTTCAGGCTATTGTGATGAGGTTTTTGAACCTATATGTAAATCAAGTCACTTGATTCATTCTCTAGAAATTAATTTCAAGGAAGTACTATTTGGAAATTAGATACCTAGAACAGCCTTCAATTCTTTTATTTTTAAGCCATGATTCTTAAGTATTTTTTTAAGATATACCAATGAGAAGCTGGGTGTGGTGGTATATACCTCCACTTGAGTGGCTGAGACAGGAGGATTGCAGGTTCAAGGTCAGCCTCAGCAACTTAGTAAGACTATGTTTCAAAACGAAAAAACAAAAACTGGGTGTGGTGGTGCATGCCTGTAATTCTAGTACTTGCGAGGCTGAGACAGGAGGATCATAAACTTGGTGAGATCCTGTTTCAAAATAAAAAATAAAAATAACTGGGGGTGTAGCTTGGAGGTAGAATGCCCCTTGGTTCAATCCCCAGTACCTTCAAAAAGAATAAAAAAAGCTATATACTCTCTCCTGAAAAAGTACACAAATACATGATATTCTACACACGATTTGAAGGGGGTCCCAGGCTAGCCACCAACCATCTGCAAAGCCCAGCCACTCCAAGTGAACAGTATCATTTCAAATGACAACTCAGCTCAAGCCAGAGATAAAAATTTTTAACTATTCTTTATAGTGCTCTCATAAGTGCAAATATTTCTTTGTGGCTACCCATAAATAAAGCATAAAGATAAAGCATGATGCATTAAGATGATAAAGGGTATGACAAATTCTGTCACCAATTAAAACAATTTAATAATTTTGATTATGTTTATTATCTATTCTACTAATCTGTCTTTTAATTGGAGTAATCTATACATAAGGTAATTACCTACAAAAGTATGTTAAAAATCTATTATATTACTGCTGGCTTTATTTGGCTAACCTGTTCTATGTGACTTTTCTTATATTTTTTATCATCCCTTTTCCCAATTAGCTTTTTAAAAAACAGCTTCATTGAGGTATAAATGACATACAGTGAACTGCACATGACGTTTAAAATGTCAATTTCATAAGTTCTGAGACAGACACACAGACACACACATAGCTCTGTGAAACCATTCTTGCACTCCAAACAATGAGCATGTAATTATAGTCCTTGAACATTATTCTTTTTCTTTTTAAAAGTTGTTTTGGCTATTCTCAGTACTATGCATTTTTGTGTGTATGTGTGGTGCTAGGGATTGAATCCAGGGGCATTCCACCTCTGAGTTACATCCCCAGCCCTATTTCATTTTTTATTCTGAAATAGGATCTTGCTAAGTTGTTGAAAGCCTCATTAAGTTACTAAAACTGGCTTTGAACCTGTGAAACTCCTGTCTCAGCCTCCCATGTACTGGGATTATAGGTGTACACTACCATACTCAGCCAGTACACATTTTTATATGAATTCTTCAGGTTATCAATTTCTACAAAAAGGTAATCTGGAATTCTCATGGGACTGCTCTGAATCTATTGATCAATTAGAGAAGAATTGATATCTTAGCAGTACAGGTCTTCTGACCTATGAACAAGGTATGTCTGTCCAATTAGGTTTTCCTTAATATTTCTCAGAAATGTTTTGTGGTTCTCAGTGTATAGATTTTGCACATTTTTGTCAGATTTATCTTGAAATGATCTATATCATTCAATGTTATTATATTTTTTACTTCAATTCTAACTGTTTAACATTAGTATGTAGACACAATTGATGCATATATATATATATATATATATATATATATATATATATATATGCGGTATTGGGGATTGAACTCAGGGGCATTCTACCTCCAAGCTATACCCCCAGCCCTATTTTTTATTCTTTATTTTGAAACAGAGTCTCACTAAGTTGCAGAGTGCCTCACTAGGTAGCTGAGGCTGGCCGAGAACCCAGATTCTCTGGTCTCAGCCTCCCAAATGCTGGAATTACAAGTGTGCGCCACCACACCCAGCTTTGATGCTTGTATATTGATACTGTATTTTGCAACCATGTTAAATTTACTTCACTATTTCTAGTAACTCTTTTGTGGATTCCATTGAATTATCTATACAATGAGGTGTATATGGAAAAATTAAAGACTTCTATTATTTTCTTTCCTGAATGGATGCCTTTCATTTCTTTTTCTTAACCTTATTATAGTTAGTACCTTTGGAACATTGTTGAACAGAAGTGGTGCTAGTGGATATCCTTGTCTTGTCCTTGATATTAGGGAGAAGGTATCTGGTCTTTTACCATTAAATATGGTGCCAGATACAGATTTTACATAGATTCCCTTTGTCAGGATGGGGTTTTTTGTTTGTTTGTTTTTGTTTTTTTTCTTATATTGCTAGTCTGCTGAGGCTTTGTTTTTAATAAATAAGGTGTTCACATTCTCTAATACTTCTTGAATAAACTTTGTTAGTTTGTATCTTTCAAGAAATTTGCTGATTTCCTCTAAGTTGGTGAAATTATTAGAATAAAGCATTTGTGATGTTTCCTTATTATCCGTTAATATCTATAGAACTTGTAGTAATGGCATTTTCCTCATTCCTGATATTAGTAAATTGTATCTGTTCTCTTTTTTCCTAATCATTCTGTCTATTGGCTTATCAATTTTATTGATTATTTTCAATGAGCCAGAATTTGATTTCATTGATTTTCTCTACTTCTTAAATCTATTTTGCTGATTTGTCTTAATATTTATTATTTCCTTTCTTCTACTGACTGAGTCTTATTTGCTTTTAGTTGCTTAAAATGAAAGCTGAGAGCCAGGCATGTGGTGCACATTTGTAATCCAGTACTTAAGAGGTTGAGACAGGAGGATTGCTGGTTCACAGCCAGCCTCAGCAACTTGTGAGGCCCTCTGCAACTTAGTGAGACCTTGTTTCAAAATAAAGAATAAAATAGGGATGGGAGTATAGCTCAAAATTAGAATGCCCTTGGGGTTCAATCCCCAGCACTGTATACACACACACAAAAGCTGAGGATTCTGATTTAAGGTTTTTCTTTTTTTTTCTAAGTCTTAAATACTGTAAATTTCTACCTAAGTACTTCTTTTGATATGTGACTTTTTACTTTCAGTCAGTCCAAAATATTTTATTTCCCTTTTGATTTCTTCTTTGACTACTGAGTTATTCCAAAATATATTATTCAATCACCATTTTTTTTTTATTGGTATATTGTAATCACACATCTTTGTTAGGTACAAGCTGGTAAAGGCATACATGCACACATCTCTCATCTAACCCTTCCCCAATTCCTGCCCCATTCTCTCCCCCTCTCTCCTTCTCAAGTTCAGTTTAGTGATTGACTTTAATATGTTTGTGAAAGTACAGCATGTGCATTAGGGCAGGCAACAAATTTTGAGGATTTCTGTTCCTGATTTCTTTTTTGTTTGTTTGTTTGTTTTTTTTGTGGTACTGGGAATTGAACTCAGAGGCATTCTACCTCCGAGCTATACCCCCAGCCCTATTTTTTATTCTGAAACCGAGTTTCACTAAGTTGCGGAGGGCCTCACTAGCTAGCTGAGGCTGGCCTCGAACCCGGATCCTCCGGTCTCAGCCTCCCGAATGCTGGGATTACAAGCATGCGCCACCACGCCCGGCTCCTGCTTTCTTAATTCCAATGTTTCAAGTGTACTTGAAAGGAATGTGTATGTCCCTATTGTTGGGTGGAGTGTCCTAAAAAGATTAATGAGGTCAAGTTGGCTCTTTGTATTGTTACCTTCTTCACTCTTAAGTATTTGTCTTCATGTTTATCAATTAATGAGAGAAAACTAATGAAATTTTGAACTACACTTACAGATTTTTCTATTTCCCCCTGAAGCTCTGTGTATCAATTTCTACTCTGTGTATTTTGGAGTTCTGTTATGAAAAATGCAAGTATTTAGTGTTGTTTTCTTCCTGATGAATCGACTCCTTTATTTATAAAATGATCTTCCCTGATCATATATATATATTTTTTGCTTTGCAATATACTTTATCTGATGCTAATATTGCTACCCCAAATACCTTTAAATATTCTTCAGCTTTGTTCTGAGATGCAGTTATCAATTGGCACTGGGAATAATTAGTCCTTTCCAATTGTTCTTCTTTTAAGATTTGTTAGGCAGGATCACAGCAGTGTTCAATCTAAGGCAAAGTATTCCCCGCTATTACAGAATGGCTTTTCAGAGCCTGCTTCCCAATACTCTATCAAGTCTGAGCTTTCAGTTCTGGCTGGTGGGAACAGGCACTCTTCCCAGCCAGTGCTGGGTGGGCAATGAGGAAGGCTCCCTCTAATCCTTTTGGGTAGTTCTTTTTTCATCTCCTGGTCCTTTCTTCACACGTACATGTGTTGGTCAGTAGTCAGCACCTCAGTTTAGACATGAGATGTACCCTGTGAAAATCTCTATAATTTTCTCTGTAGCTTTCTCTTCTCTAATACTCTGTTCTGTGAATGCTAGTGGCCTTGCTCTTCTTTCTGAAGTTACAGAGTCTGTGTTGTCCCTGTTTGCAACATATTCTAGAGACTATTTTGGTATGCCTGTTTTTGCTTTGTTTCACTGGATATTATAAACCATCCATTAAAAATATAGAGAATCTGAATCATTTATCTTCTCCAAGGAATATGGAAAAGGCTTCTGCTAAGATGTTAAAACATTAACAGATTAATCAGTGACTGAACTGATTGGAAACTAGATTTCAATATTATATAAGACCATGTCTAACTTGTATGGTTTTTCTGTTTTATAACATTTTTTACTATATTATGAAATTTCTATTATATTTATGAAAATTACTTTGTTCATTGGGGCTATTTTCTGATGGCTTATTACCCAGATTGTGTTTTCCTAAGACACAAAGAAGCTTGCTTATTTGAGATAAATCTAGTTTGTTCTAAAGATAAATTCCTTAGAGTTCCTGGGTCACAGAGTATAATACACATTGCTAGATTGTTCTTCAAAAAGATTAATTCCAGATATGATGGCATGCATGCACCTGTAATACCATTGACTTGGGGAGGCTGAGGCAGGAGAATCACTGGAGCCCAGGAATTTGAGGCTGACTCGAGCAACATGGTGAGACCCCCATCTCAAACAAACAAAAAGTGAACAGATTCCAGACTCCTTCCATGACCTCCCACTGGGAAGGGGCAGGAAATCTGAATTCAAAAGGTTAGGATATTTTATATTGCCATCAACAGTAAGCATACTTGGTTGTGTTGGGTTTTATTACTTTAATATTTTTGATGGTTTAAAGAACTATAATAAGCTTAAAGATTTAAAAAAAAAAAAAAAGACCAGGTCTATTTCTGGTTCTTCCTAACTGCTTTAGGCATCCCAACTAAAAGCTTAGAGTATTTTTCAGCCCCTTCCATCTTGGTGGGTGCCACACTCCAATTTTTATCTTCCCAGCACAGTAAGATTTCAAAGAGCTCTGATAAGCTTTCAGCTTTTTAGCACTCTCTTTCTGTTGGATAGCTTACCTCTTGGTCTATGCTACTTACAAATGAGTGAATGACCTGGAAGGAAAACTGCTTAGGCCACTAGGCTGATTTCCCTGTGCCTCTTTTCCTCCCATGGTCATGGTCTCCCATGTCCTAGATCATTTGGTATCCTTGAATTCCAATTTTATTTTTTCTTCCCAGCCCTATCAGCCTGCAGAATAATTCTCTTCAGCTTCTCTGACTCTTAGCAGCTGCTTATTGTCTGGGTTCTTAGTTTCTCTCACATGCTACTTAATAAATGGTAAATGTTTCTAGGGGAAAAGGCAGTCTAGAATGTAGGGTGCTCGATGAGTTTCTCTTCTCTCTGAGGTCTGAGCTCTCAAGTCCTAGCTGCCTTAGTCACTCTTGTATACCTTCAAATAAATTCTTTTAATCTAGCTTTTCTGGCTGTCCTCCACAGGAGCAATGCTTTAATATTAGGTGATGCGTTCTTGCCAGAAGCAGATGCTTATGTCCTGAAGTATCTTTCATCTTAAAATTTTTTATTGACAGGACCAAATTGTTTAAAGATAATAATTTGCAAACACAAATGACAGTGCAAACAGTATAAAGTATAACTAAACTTACTATTAATTGTCAGACCAATTAAGATACATCATAGAATCCCTAAATTATGAAAGACAAACCTATTATAGGAACAAGTTTTACTGTCATTATTACTCAGTACATATTTGAAAATTAAAAGTTTATATAAAAGTATGTATTAATAGAAAGAATAATGCTTATTCTGCAAGCATATACATCCACAAACTCATGTTAAAATTTTCTCCTTATAAATTAGTTGTAACAACTTCTATTCTATGTTTATCTTATTCAGTTTTCCATCTAGCACAGAGAAATTCATTCCGAAGCTGCTAAGCAAAATTGCAGCATGTAGAAGCCAATAGCAAACTCCCTGCCAATAGGACTTGATGATTGCTTTCCCCGCTGAGCTAATATTTGCATTCTAAGTACAGACTCACATTGAGGTTTAGATTAGAGATCACAAATTTCCATAAGTAGCCACTAGCTCAGAGGTCCACTGGTCATGCCGCAGTCTTCACTGAGGATTTTAAATTTTTCTCTACTTGTTGCTATTTTGCCAGTTACCTGTTTATATCTCATCTGTTTATACTCACCAGGTGCCCTTGATGCTTCTCTGATATTTTCCCCAGCTCTGGTTTGGTAGGGAATCACACTCCTCTCTAGTCTGGTAAACCAGTCTAAAGTCTTACGGCCCAATGAGAGCAAAACTAAAATTGAAAGCCAAGTACTCCTGGCAAGCTCGCTCCTACTACCAAGTTTGTTAAAATCATTTGTTTAAAAGTGTTCACATCTGTTGCTTGGCACTGATCCTTAAGCTCCAAGACCCCTACCTTCTTAACTAATTATCCTCATGTTAAATAATCAGTTACAGTTGATTGACTATCTACATATTAAACTCCCCAAATCTCAAATCCTCAAAACAGAGGGAGCAGATAGAGATGGGAATCAAATGACCTTTCTCAGTCCAGCTATTAAAGAAAGGGCATGGCAAAAAACAAACAAACTACACACACACACACACACACACACACACACACACACACACACATCCCAGATATGGCTTTCTGAGAAAGCACTGTAACTGAGCTATTGTCCCTGAAAGCCCATCCCTCCCCAGCATGCTGCTCTGGCCTCAGATGACGACCATGCATAATTCCCCAGCATGGAATAAATGAGGAAGGGGGACTGTCAACAGTCTGGCCAACTGAAAGCAAGAGAGACACAATGCACCCGAGTCACTGCAGACCCCATTCCCACTGAGCTGTAGAATCCACAGTTGGCACAGAGGAGTTTTCGCTGCTGGCTCTCCTGCTGCACACAGGCCCTCCTGCAGAAAGGCAAGGGGAGGAGGGAGGGAAACAACTGCCGCAGAGGAGACCCACAGTGAGGATTAAAATTGTGTGTATTCCCTTTGGCCCAGGGATGCCAGTTTTGGGACTCTCTCTCTCATGGAAATATAAAACAAAGTGTACAGGGGCTGGGGATGTAGCTCAGCAGAAGAGCACTTGCCTAGAGTACACGAGGTCCTGAGTTCAATCCTCAACACTGCAAAAAAGGGCAAAAACAAAGCCCCTAAGTGTATGGATAAGTGTGGAATGTGAATTGTGGCATGATTAGTTGTGTTAAAAAAAGAAAAACAAAACAAAACAACAACAACAAAAAAACCTAGAGGAAAACATTTATATCTACCACTGGAGAAATAATGGGAGAAAATTTGGAATTTATTTATTTATTTTTTTTGGTACCAGGGATTAAACCCAAGAGCATTCTACCTGCAAGCTACACCCCCAACCCTATTTCATTTCAGTCTATTTCAGTCTAATTCACCCTATTTCAGCCTGATTTTGAAATAGGGTTGCTGAGGGCCTTACTAAGTTGCTAAGGCTGGACTCGAACTTGCGTTTCTCCTATCTCAGCCCCCAAATACTAGGATTACAGGCATGAGCCAACACACCTGGTAGAAATCATGGGACTTTCTATAATGGAATATTAGTTAACTATTAAAATTAATAATCGGATCCATTATATGTTTTAATCTAGAATAGCATGAATATAATGAAAGGAAACAAATAGATTAACTGGTATTACATGACCACATATATATAAAATAACTCCACATATGTTTGAATGTAGAAGGAAGTGGAGGAACTCACAGTGATTTTCTTAGGAACATGGGGGCAGGGAAAAAGTGAAGATTTAGATAATTTTTCTTATATACCGCTTCCTTACTAGCCTTGTTACAATGTATTACTTTTATAATTTAAAACTGAAATCAAGTTACAATGTGGATTTATTGAAACTTTAAAATCACAAGAAATGCCCAGAGTTCAGTGGACTGGGTGGTTCTCTGGCATTTGGTTTTAATTGATCCTAGTGGACAGAAACAGCAATTTCTGCTCTTGGAGCAAGGGCTAACCTTGTGTCACTCACCAGAAGCCAATTAAAGCTCAGAAACGACAGAACTCCTAGAAAGAGCCAGCAGCTGTGAAGTGAAAAGCAGAGCTACTTCTCCAAAGCCTCAGCCGCAGAGCTTCCCAAGGGGCTGCCAAGCCAGCAAAGGCCTGGACGGGAATAGCACAGGCTTTTGTTTAAAAACCCCACTACTCCAACTATTGACGGCCTTTGCTGGCTCCTCTTCCATCTTCAGAGAGAAGCACAAAGATGAGAAGCCCAGCCTCAGCAGGAACAAACACAAACCTCCACAGCAGTGCTGCTGCCGCCCAGGTTTGAAGGGGCCTGTGTGAGCACATGGGTAGAAGATACTTTGAGCACCACTGGAAGCCACCTGTGGGCCTTCCAATTGTCACCCACAGGATGGCACCAGCCAAGGCAATGGCCTCGGAGCTCTCATACCTGGTTTGGTTTTTGCAATTTGGTTTCATGCTAATAGATACTTTCAGATCTTCAGCGAAACAACAGACATGACATTTGATAGCAAAGAAAAAACACTCAAAAGCTAGCAGCCTGGGAAGAATTAGTGTGTGTGTGTGTGTGTGTGTGTGTGTGTGTGTGTGTGTGTTGCCAGGGATTGAACCCAGGGTTGATCTGCTTCTGAGCTATATACTTAGCCCTATTTTGTTTTTTATTTTGAAACAGGGTCTCACTAATTTTCTGAGGGACTTGCTAAGTTGCTGAGGCTGTCCTCCAACCTGTCTCAGCCTCCCAAGTACTGGGATTACAGGCATGTGCCACCATACCTGGAATTAACTTTTAAATTATTAACTCATCCACCAATATCTTTTTCTCTTCTACAATTCTATCTCCCCCCATACCTCTTCTTCCATCTCCCTACTTAACCTCTTAATAGGTTTCCTTAATATTTTCTTGGTTATCATAGAAATACATGCTTCTTATAGAAAATATGGAAAACACAGATAAGCTGAAAAAAGAAAAATAATCATGTATAATCTTACCACTCATATTTTGGAACAGTCTAAATGTGTGTTGCTAGTGTAGATGAATGGTTTTCATATATAACTAATATTATGGAGAAATAGGAGAGAGTGTGTGAAAGAGGGGTCTGGACAGAGCCTTCCTGCTGGGGCCTGCAGGGTTGTGATATGTTCACGTGTTTTTGTGTGTGGAGCTGCATTAATATTCCTTAGACTGCCTGTGACAGCAGCCTTTGTGTCTCCTGCCTCTTTCTCCTCAGGGCTGCTGTGGAAGTCTGCAATGTTTGCACGTAAAGATTCCCATGAGTAGTTATTTGATCTTTCATCCTGGTTTCTCACTTACAGATAATTGGGTATCTACAACCCTAACGGGCCACTACTCTCTTCCCTTTCTTGACTCCTGCCATTCGAGTTCTTTACTCTGATCTTCTGGGTTAACCCCACAGCACCCAGAAGCAGGCAGCCATCACCGGCTCAGGCATAATCACAGTCCCCCCAAAATATCCAGTCAGAAAAGGCATGCAATGAAGCACACACCCTGTGTACCTGCTCAGAGGAAACACTACAGCTAACATGGCCCTGATGGGAGAGATTCCACCTCACAAAGAAAATCAGGAATATTTAAGATCAGAGCCAATAAAAGTTTTGTTGGTCTGGGGTCTTGCCAGACCAACACTTCCATGCCCTTACCACATCTCTAGCCCAGACCACCTTCAGGCCCTGAGCAATTCCCTAGTAAAATTTTCACTTCTGACTTCTCTAGACATCTTTCCAATTCCCTTTGGAAAATCAAGATGGAGAACTAGCAGTGTCCACTGACTGCCGGATATTCCAGTGGAGGCACGTGGTAATGGGGAGGCTCAGAACATACTTTCTTGGGTGTTCCCAAGGTCGCTCTGGAATCCACACAACCCACAGTAGCAAGAGAGCAGTTCCCATCAGCAAGACTCTGGGAGAATCTCTATGAGGCCTCTCCTGCCATTGTCTGTCCTCGATGTCAGAAATCCCTTCTCCTCTCAGAACTCCCTTTCCTAGTTAATCTCTACACAGCTCTATCTGTGGATTCAACCAACCACAGAAAGAAAAACACATTCAGATTTTTTTCCTTGTCATTGTTTCCTAAATAACACTGTATAACTACTATTTATATAGCCTTTGTGTTGTATTAAATATTAAGAGCAATCTAGGGATAATTTGAGGTATGTAGGAAGATGTATTTAGGTTCTTTGAAAATGCTGCACCATTTTATATGAAAGACTTCAGCATTTATAGACTTGGGCCATCACAAAGGCTCCTGGAAGCAGTTTCTCAAGGACTCGGGAACGGCCATAGATAGCCAGCTCCTTGCTGTGCTTACGACTGATTTCCCCAGGATGATCACTTCTGCGATTATCTCTTTCTGATCACAGATAGGATGACTGATAGCTTTAATACCTCTCCTGCCAATTTTTATTCTGAGTTAAAAAAATAAACATTCTAGTATATTTAAAAGTATTGGCATTTTTAAATATTAACCTATAGCCTGAAGGGAGAATACATATGGAAGGTGATTGGCAGACCTGTGGATTACCTAAGTGCATGACCTCAACCCCCCACAGCCAGCTGCCTCTCTAGTCCCAGCCCAGAGGCTGGTCAGAGTGGCCTGGGTTTGTCAGGATGGTCTGCCAGCCTCATTTCTTCATCTTCTGTTGCCTGGCAACACACGTGAAGTATACAGATCTGGGTTCAGATGATAAAGGAGTGCTCAGACCTCAATCCTCCCACTGAGGCAAAGGGGTCATGAAGGAGGCTGGAGGGTGCAGCATGCAATCTATGAATCCCATTTGATTCAAGGTCTTCTGAGTATGTTTACTGGGGGGCAGGGAGGGGAGACCTGTTTCTGGTCAGTCCTGGGACTATGTTGAATGAATCTAACTCCTTTTGCCTACCTCCCATAGATAGACTGAATAGTCTCTAGACTGGACTGAACATAAAAAAATATTCTGGAAGTGCACTGGACACAAACATACCTTATGGATTTGCCTAAGCTGGATGCATCTCCCAAGAATGATGCAAAATCTGACTCAATCTCTGGTAAAAATTTACATGACTCCCCTATGACAAACAGACCAAGGTCCACACTCCTGATTCCTTCCTAAGATGCCCTTTAGCTCTCTAAACAGCTCTTATGGCAGCCCTGTGCTGACCTCCCCCTTATCTCCTTCCCACCTTACTCAAACCACACTGGCACTTTGGCCCTGATTCAAGTTATACTTCCCCTCTGGAAGTGTCTTCTGTACCACAGCTGTCAAAGAGGCACACTTCCTTCAGAGCCCAATTCAAACACTACTTCTTCCTGAGAAGAAAATTATCTCTTCCAGAGTAGCTCTCTATCCTTTACCTAGAAACCCTGGCTAGCCTCCACCCCTGCCCCTATAATCCCACAGCAGGATGTAATAAATCACAACACTCTGCATAATTGTTTGTTGGTTGGTTGGTTTGTTGGTTGGTTGGTTGCTACTGGGAATTGAACCTAGGGGCATTCTGTCTCTGAACCATATCCCAGACCTTTTTTTATTTTGATACAGATTCTCAGTAAGTTGCTGAGGCTGGCCTCAACCCTACGATTCTTCTGTCTCAGCCTTCCAAGTACTGGGATTACAGGTGGGCACCACCATGCCAGCTCTGCATAGTTTTGTACAGGCCTTGACCACATCAATGTCAAAGGAACTGTGCCTTTTATAAGGCTGATTCCTCTACTGTTTCATTTGGAATGAAGGTATCCCACCTTAATTAACCCTTCCTCATTCAAACAAGTTCTTCTCGACTCACACCTTTCCAGGTACTATATTAACAAGCTCTTTTCTCAAGCTACTTTCAACAGCACATGCTTGATCTAACCACGTCTAACCACGGTTTTTTTTTTTTTTTTTTTTTTTTTTGCAGTACTGGGGATTGAACTCAGGGGCATTCTACCTCCGAGCTATACCCCCAGCCCTATTTTTTATTCTTTATTTTGAAACCGAGTCTCACTAAGTTACGGAGTGCCTCACTAGGTAGCTGAGGCTGGCCGTGAACCCGGATCCTCTGGTCTCAGCCTCCCGAATGCTGGGATTACAAGCGTGCACCACCACGCCCGGCTCTAACCACTATTAATGCTCATTTGTTTCTGTGTGCTCATTCTCCCCATCCCTAGAAAGCAGGGTGCTCTTCGAGGTGGGGTTCAATAACATGCATATTCTCAGGCTGGATCATCTGTCTCTGAGTACCACATGTTTATGACAAACAGCTCAGAAAAAAATGCCTTGAGAAATCTAGATGGAAACTAATGCCTGATGGAAACACATAAATATTTTATCAGGCTCTGAACAAGACTCTTGCTCATAAATGTTTAAACACCTCAGTAGCATAATGCTCAGAAGCCTATTAGAGTCAAGTTGTATTGGGATGGAGAAGCTGGGAGAGGAGGAGGGGAATGCAATAGTGATGGCAGGAGGCATATGGCAGTGTCACTTTTAAGGACCTAAAAACACTTAAGGTGCACCAGAGGGATCCTGGATTTGCATAGGCGCTCATTTTCCAAGTGCTGTCCCCCTGGAGTGTAGGTGGGTCAGCTCCCAGAGGAGCTGTCTAGGGAGGGCACTGGCTGGGCTTCGGGCAGGCTGCACAGCAGACACAGTCGCCATAACCTTGCAGTGCTTCTCAGCATGGGTGGCATGAGGAAGATTTTCAAAGTACTTAGGACTCAAAATGAGGCAGACACTAGAAGGATGCTCAGCTTTCTTCAAAATAGTCCCCAAATAATAAACAAAAAAATAGTGCCGAATAGTAAACAAACCAAGTGTCCATCAAAAAGAAAATCTATACATAGTAGATATTCATACAATGAATACGAGCTTAGAATAAAAAGAAATGAACTACTAATATACTCAGACACAAAGTCTATCTATATACTGCATAATTGCATTTATATGACGCTCAGGATCCAGCAAAATACAAGATAATTCAAATTGGAACAAAGGTTGCTTTTAGATGGTGGAGTTGGCAGAAAGGCCTGAGGGAGATTTCTGGGATTGCAATTTCTTATATCTTGTTTGGGATGTGTTGTCAAAACTGGCCCAGTTTCTAGCACAGGATTTGGCTTAGAAGTGCTTTGAGGATAAAAGAGGTCACTGATCTCCCGGATCATCATTTACCTATAAAATATTGATTACCTGAATTACCTAAAAGGACTTCTAGTATTTAACCAAGGGTTTCACAATCCTTATTGAAGACAATGCCTTGTTTGTGTCATTTAATTATCTAATTAGTTAAAAAACATGTATTCATTATTTGCAATGTGCCAAACAGGTACATAAATAACCATAAACCATTAACCATAAACAACAACAACAACAAAAATTTTACCCTTATAGAATTACATTTGAGTGGGGAATACTCCCAATTAACAATGACAAGTGCCGTGAAAACAGAAAAAGCAGTGTCAGGACAGTGACAAGAGGATGCTTTAGATCAGGTGGTCAGGGAAGAGCCACTGAGAAGGTCGCTTTTTAAAAAAAGGCCTGAAAGAGTTGAATAATGAAGCAGTGCTGGTGCCAGCATCTGAGGGAAGAGTGTTCAGCAGAGGGGAGAATGAGGAGGACAGTGAGGGAGAGGACATGATAGAATGTGATCAAATAGGCCAGATCACAAGGGGCTTTGGCCAGCCCCAGGGGAGAGCTGGGTTGCATTCCAAGTGTGAGGGGAGCTGCTGGAGGGTGTTGCACAGGGAAGGAATACAATCCAACCAATGCTTTAAGAATGAGAAAAAGAGCTGGGTGTGGTGGAGCATGCCTGTAATTGTAATCCCAGTACTAGGGAAGCTGAGACAGGAAGATGGCAGGTTTGAGGATAGTCTCAGCAATGGAGTGAAACACTCAGCGACCAAGTGAGACCCTGTTTCAAAACAAAAGAAAACAAAAATGTAAATAAGGGCTAGGGGTGTAGTGTCGAGGTAGAATGCCCCTGGGTTCAATCCCCAGTCCTCTACCCCAACACATACACACACACACAAGAATGAGAAAAAGAAGGCAATTAAGAGATGTGCCCAACATTCTTAGGGAACAGGCAGAAAGATAGTATCCATTTTTATGTTAATACCTTTCACATATCTATTTCTTAACCACTTTCTGATTCAAATTCTGTCCAAGGCCAGATCCTGTACATATGGAATCTAAATTCTGCTCTTTTTATTAACAAATTTATGTTTTAAGTTAATAAGAAGAAAAGTAGGTAACTTTTTGTATATCTGAAATTTTTTATAATAAAATGTTGGAGAAAAAGAGACATAGGGATTTTCATCCTTTATAAAGCAAACATCAGCAACTAAACATGAATGTCTTGGTTTTCAACCCTTTCTATAAAATAAAAGCTCAGATTTTAAAAAAAATCAAATGTAGAACATTATACTTTCAACTCTCAAATCCAACTTTTCTGCCCCAATCAGTCCCTGTTTCATTATTTCTGGGGCATATCAGGGCCTCCACTCTTCTTTCCTCTCTCCCTGGCCTTCAATGACTCTCTGAAAAACTACAAGGGATGGAATAAGATGTGAATTTGAGGAGAGAGGGTATTTCTTAAAGAAGGCCTTGTCATCCTCCCACCCATCGGGAAATGCTCTTATGGCCAAACAGAACAGAGGGGGGACGGGATGGAAATATTGGAATCCTCAAAAAGAAACAAACTGTGAAGCATCTCTTCTCTTTCATGAGAATTGTTTCCCCCTCAATCATTTTTCTACTGTCTTGAGACCCTTCTAGGCTGGAAGTTGTTTGATCTCACTCACCCTGTGGGTCTCTCCTAGGTGGTATTTCTGTCTTCCATAGACTTGAGATTCTCTGTCCTCTGGCTACCATTACTCTGCCTCTCACCAGGGCAACTCTAGACTTTATGGGAAACAGGGGGAAGCTAAATGCTGGATATAAGAGAGGAGGAAACAAAGGGAACACTCCAGAGACCGTGAGGCCCTGAAGTGGAATTAAGTTGGCAAAATGGGGGACCCAGAGCCACCTCTACTTCTCTCAAGAGATCCCTAACTCAAGAAAAGCCTGCCAAAGCACTTTATTCTCCATCAAACTGCCTTAACTCATATGCAAGTGCTTCCTTAGTCATGCATCTACCTGTCCATTTGCTCTACCTGCAATGAAAGAATCGACTGTCTTTGCAAGCCTGGCTGCTACTCAGAGACCCACTGGACTGAAGTTAGCCAGTGGTGGAGAGAAATGAAATTTTCTTTGCTGTTCTTGCTGCCTAATACATCAACAGTTTTTTCCAGTTTTGACCCCTACCTGACTATCCCCTTCACCTAGGGATGCAAAAATGTAATCCTTCATATCCTGGCTTAAAGAACTACACCAGGAAAGACATTTCATCGTAGGCTAGGACATAATTTACCTATTACTCATGCGTGCATGGACCTGGAAACCCCCAAAGGAGTAAGGGTTGCCATGCCAGATTTTTATCCTGAAATGTTAACAACAAAACTCAATTTTAAAGAAAAACCTTAAGGTGCCTATTCTGCAGCAACAGGTGCATACCTAAGGTTCTAACAAGAAGCCTCTGGTTTCTGACTGAGCTAATAACTTGGAAACAACCGCTTGCTAGGGAACAAGGATGATGCTGAGTTCAGGCGACTGCTCTGCACCCAGAAAGAAGCAATAAAACTTTCTCTTTTCAGACTTTGCGTTTCCCATGGGGGAGGTCATCTGCCAGCCACCCCGCACCTGGGGCCGAACGTGTCCCCACACAAAATAGATTTGGGGACCGAACAGGCTCTGGGAAACCTCCAGGCAGTGGGAACACTTCTGGGACCTCTCATTTCCAGCCCAGTCTGTCTCTACCCCACAAAACAAAACAGCCAGGGCCCTCTCTCTTCACACCAAATTCCAGTCCCCTCCCTCACATCTCCCCAAATTGCCCCTCGCATCCCTGATGAGTGACCTCGTGCTCTCCTCCAGTTCCCAAGAAAGTTTCTTCACCGTGTCCAAAGAAACCTGTCCGAGTCCGGAGTGGAGAGGAACTTTCCCCTGCTCCTTACTTTTTACTTCTAATTGTTTGCCGCGCCGTGGATCGCGGGTGCGCAGAGAGGTCCCCCACAATCCCGCGTTGGGGATCTTCCAGGGCGCTGCGCTCACCTCACTGGGTCCGGGACCGCCGAGAAGCGCAGAGCCCGCGCTGGTCCGCGGGACGCCCGAGGTCCCCGAGTCGCTCGTGGGTTCGCGGGACTGGAAGGGCCCGGCAGAGGCAGGGGCAGGGGCAGGGCGGACAGGGACGCGCGCCCGCGCCCATCGCCGCGCCGGCCGCGGGCGTGGAGGCGGCGGGACCGACCGCGGCGCCGGCCGTGCGCAGTGCGCGGCGCGCGCTCCCCCAGGGCCGCCTCGGGCCGGGGCTTGGCGGGACCGCGCCCGCGCGTCCTCCGGCGCCGCCCCGACCCCCGCTCTGCCCGGCCGCCGGCCCACGCGCGGCTCCTCGCGTCGCGGTCGGGCTCCGCCGCCGAGTCCCGGGCAGCCCCGCCTCAGCCGCGCGCGCCGAGAGCCCGCGGGGCGCCCTCCCCGCCGCGCCGGGCGCCCAGGAGCTGAGCCCAGGTGCCCGGTACCCCGGCTCGGCTGCTCGCCAACCCGCCCCCGTGCGAGACTGGAGGGAGCCCACGCAAAATCTCATCTTTATTTCTGGGGAGGAGTTACCCATTCGTTTAAAAAATATTTTTTTAAATTGTATTTTCTACTTTCGGAGGTTTCCAAATTCTTTTGCATTGAATTTGTATTTATTTTATAATCAGGAATTATAAACGTTACTTTTTCCAGCAATGCAGAAAAGATTACACAAATATGTTCACACGCAGGTCGCTGTCCATTCATCAAAAATAGAGGAGTGTGCCGGGTGTGTGTACAGCCTCCCAAGTACTTGTAATCCCAGTACTTGGGAGGCTGAGACAGGAGGATCACAGGTTCTCAGCAGTTTAGCGAGAGACTCTTTTCAAAATAAAAATAGGGCTGGAGGTGTAGCTTGGAGGTAATACACCCCTGGGTTCAATCCCCAGTACCGTGTGTGTGTGTGTGTGTGTGTGTGTGTGTGTGTGTGTGTGTGTGTGTGAAGAGAGAGAGAGAGAGAGAGAGAGAGAGAGAGAGAGAGAGAGAGAGAGGCTTAAGAGTAAGTTGTAGAGTGAGGGAGCTGAAGAGTCCTGAGGATCCGTTTTGACTTTTATATTTTCATTTATTTTATTTTAAAACCTCAGACTGATGTATGCTCTTTGGGAAATCCCGCATTTTTACAATTGACTTGAGGGATCCCTGGGCTGTAGAGGGGGCAAAGGGAGAAACCAAGGCAGGCCAAGTCCATCCGCACAGAAGCAACATTCTTTTTTTTTTTTTTTTTTGGTATTGGGGATTGAACTCAGGGGCCTTCTACCTTGCTATACCCCCAGCTCTATTTTTTATTCTTTATTTTGAAACCGGGTCTCACTAAGTTGCGGAGGGCCTCACTAAGTAGCTGAGACTGGCCGCGAACCCGGATCCTCCGGTCTCAGCCTCCCAAATGCTGGGATTACAAGCGTGCGCCACCACGCCCGGAAGCAACATTCTTAAATGGTTTTTTACACATTACGTTGCTAAAAGGCGTCTTTTCACAGGAAAGGCTCTACTAAGAGGGAAAACGTGGAGAAAAAAAAAGCCAAGGTTTTCCTCAGGGTAGTAAGCAAAGAAGCTGGTTTCCCAGGAGCGTGAATGTTTGAGATTTTATCCAGGAGTATTCCCAGATCTCCTGCACAGCTGGACCTTTTCCTTTAGGAGGAGTAGAGGCTGGGGAGGTCCCCTGGATCCTCCCCCTGGGAGTCAGGGTGGGGGGCTGCTCCAGTTAAGAAAGCTTCTGGGTCCATCTTTCTCTACCACTGCTCACTTCAGAGTCCAGATCTTCTCTTCTGCAGTTCCAAACCAAGGATCACCTTTCTGATCTTTGGGGGCTTTTGACGTTGGAATTACTCTAGGCTCTTAGCCTGGTGTTCTTATTGCCCCTGTACATTCTGTAAGACATTGGATCTTGCTCCCAGCATGGTTGCCCCCTCCCATCCCAGATTGGAGTCAACCCAACTCCTCAATTCCCAAGCACTGAAGGTTTCCATCTACCACCTGAGCCTGCTATATGTACCTCAAAAATGTTCCTGGAATTTCTCCCCTCCTCTGCACCCCTACATTGCTGCTCCTGACACTTTGGTTAGCCTGGGCTGAATCCTTTCAATTATTTCCTGGTTGGTTTTCTTGCCTCCAGTCTCTCCCCACCACCAACACAGACTTAAGAATATGACTCTGATGACAAAGCAAGTAAATATCACCCCCTCCCCCAACACACGCACACCTACAGTAACTCTCCTGTGCGATTGCAAGGCAGTCTAAACTGTCACAGTTGGAAACTAGCCTGTCTTTCTAATGTCTGTCCACTCAACATCTGTGTTCTAGTTATGCCAAGCCATGCCAGTTACCATCGTGTGTGTGTGTGTGTGTGTGTGTGTGTGTGGCAGGGGTACTGGGGATTGAACCCAACGATGTTCTATCTCTGAGCAACATCCCCAGCCCTTTTTATTTTTCATTTTATTTTGTCTCATTAGTTTCTGAGTCTCACTAAGTTACTGAGGCTGGTCTCCAACCTTCGATTCTTTTGTCTCAACCTCTCAAGTACTGGGATTACAGATGTGTACCACCACACCTGGGTCAAATTGCCATTCTTTGAATAGATCTTGGTTTTGTTTTTTTCTTAATTGGTGCATTGTAATCATGCATCTTTGTTAGGTACAAGCTGATAAAGGCATATATGCACACATTTCTCATTTAACCCCTTTCCCAATTTCCACCCCACTCCCTCGCCCTCCCTCTTTCTCAAGTTCAGTTTAGTGATTGACTTTGATATATTTGTAAAAGTACATCATGTACATTAGGGTGTCCCCCCCCACCCCCGTCCATCCCCTTCAGTTAAATCAACTTCTTTGCTTATCTAGGGTTTCTCTTTTTTCATCTGGAGTCTCTCTTATGCCCCATCTTCTCCCTAGCATCCGCATATTAAGGAGAACGTGTGCTTTTTTTACTCTTTGTGACTGATTAATCTCACTTAACATAATGTTTTCCCATTGCATCCATTTCCCTCCAAATAACATGATTTTGTTCTTCTTTATGGCTGAGTAAAATTCCATTGTGTACATATCCCATAGTTTTGTAATCCATTTATCTGTTGATGGACATCTTGGCGGTTTTGACTTCTGTTTATTTTGCTTCTCTGTTCCCTTATCCTGGATTTATCATTTTCCCATCTTTACCTGTTGAATTACTCCCAAGCCTTCAAGGCCCAAATCAAATGCCTTCCCTTTTAACAATGTTCTTCCAGATTCTCGCAGGCAAACCTGTGAGATCAATTAATGTTGCTTTCATAGCATCCTGTGTCTTTTACAGCCCTCACTAAGTTTGGCTCTACATTATAGCCTGCTCTGTCTTCCTGTCTTCTTAGTAACTGTCAGGGCCTGCAAGGCAGGGTATGCTTCTGACTCATCTTCATCCCCCAAGGCAATTGGCCACATGTTTTTTTAAGTAAATAACCACTATTTGATTGTACATAAACTGTGGGTTTATTGCAGAAATTTGACTATATAAAGTATAAAGAAGGGAATAGACTCCCCCCGCCCCCCATACTCTGAAATAGGAGTGTTAATGTTTTGACAATCATAGCTTCAGTCATCTCATTATATGCATGTTTGTGCACATAAGGAATCATTTCATGAAGTTGGGTTTTTGTTTTTCTCTTTTTTGGGGGGTGAATGATAGCTGGGGATTGAACCCAGAGACATTCTACTTCCCAGCTACACCCATAACTCTTTTTATTTTGAAACAGGATCTCGCTAGTTGCTGGGCGGGTCTCACTATATTGCTGAGGCTGGCCTCAAACCCAAGTGCCTCCTGTCTCCACCTCCCAAGTACTGACATTACAGGCCTGTGCCACTATGCCCGGCTTCTGTTTTCTTTTATAAAGTTCTAGTCTTTTTCTTATATGACTTTCCCCCTCATCTCTCTGCCCTTTTCTCCCACCTAATTAAATGGCTTTCCTTTTTTTTTTCTTCCCATATCAACATCTCTCTTTCTCTCATTCATATGTGTGTATACACATATATGTTTTTTGCTTGTTTTAATAAATGGAACACCAGAGTATATATACTCTCTTGACCACAATAATGATGGACATGATGCACACTAGAACAAAAAGTTTTCCTGGCCCAGGAATTTGAACCATGAACTTTGGGATGGCAGTATCTCCAAAGAATTGTCCTCAATCCCAGTCACTGAAATCCCCAAGTCTACCCTGATTTATTTTAATTGTGTGTATGTGTGTGTATATATATATATATATATATACTGAATGTTTGACCTGGGCATTGTCATTAACATCTGAATTGATGATAATCTAATTCTGATTAATATTGACTTAATTTCAATAGTATAAAAAAACTTTATTCCAATATAGCTCCACTCCAACCATCCTCTTTTGTGCTATTATTTTTTTTTTTTTTTTTTTTTTTTTTTTTTTTTTTTTTTTTTTTTTTTTTTTTTTGCGGTACTGGGGATTGCACTCAGGGGCATTCTACCTCCGAGCTATACCCCCAGCCCTATTTTTTATTCTTTATTTTGAAACCGAGTCTCACTAAGTTGCGGAGTGCCTCACTAGGTAGCTGAGGCTGGCCGCGAACCCGGATCCTCCTGTCTCAGCCTCCCGAATGCTGGGATTACAAGCGTGCGCCACCACGCCCGGCTTGTGCTATTATTTTCATAAAAATATTTTGTATTATTTTATATAAGTCCATTAATGCAATTTTATGTTTAGCTATTGCCTTATGTACTTATCTTTTAAATCACTAGAAGAAGCTAAGCATGATGGTGCACGCCTGTGTAAGACTTGGGAGGTTGAGGCACAAGAATCATATATTGGAGGCCAGTCATGGCAACTTAGTACAAGCCTGTTTCAAAATACAGTACACTACAATACGATGCCTGGGGATGTAGCTCAGTGGTAGAGTATGCCTAAATTCAATCCCCAGTATCCCCCCCCCAAAAAAAAATCACTAGAATAATTACAAACATAATGCACTTATATTATCTTTTATATTTACCTATGTAATTATGTTTGCCAGTCCTCTTTATTTCTTCATGTGGATTCGAGTTATTGTCTAGTATCTTTTTGTTTCAGCAAGAAGGATGCCCCCCCTTTTTTGTTATCAGACCTGCCCTATTTGTTGTGTGGGCATTTGGGTTTTTGTTTTCTTGGAATGCCTGAAAAAAATTTTTTTTTTTTCATTTTTGAAGGACAGTTTTGGTGGAAAAAGAATTCTTAAATGAATTTTTTCTTTCAATACTTTGAATATGTCATCTCACTTCTTTCTGGTCTCCATGGTTTACAATGAAGAGTCAGCTGTTAATTTTATTGAGGATCCCTTGTATGTGAAGAATCATTTGTTTCTTTCTGCTTTAAAGATTCTTTATTTTATTTTTATTTTTATTTTAGTTTGACTATAATATGTCCTTCTATGGCTTGAAAAATGGTATCCCCTCCAAAATTCATGCTGAAACTTAATCCCAGTACAATATTAAGAGATGTGGCCTTTTGCACTATGGTGGTACACACTTGTAATCCCAGTACTTGGGAAGCTGAGATAGGAGGATCATAGGTTTGAGCGTTAGCAATTTAGTGAGACCATCAGCAACTTAGTGAGACTCTGTTTCAAAATAAAAAATTAAAAAGTAGGGCTGGGGGTGTGGCTCAGAGGTAGAATGATTCTGGGTTCAATCTGCCCTTCTTGCCCTTCCTCCTTCTACCATTGAGGAAACAGTATTCATCCTCTCTGGAGGATACATCTTGGCAAAAGAAACTGAGTCTGTTGACATCCTGATCTTGGACTTCCAGCCTCCGGGACTACGAGAAATAAAGTTTTATTATTTACAAATTACCCAGTGTCTGGTATTTTGTTATAGCATCACCAACAAACTAAAGCATATGAAGTTGTGATTTGGGAGTTGGGGGGTTGTGGTATTAGAGATTAAATCAGGAGCAATCTACCTCTAAACTAAGCCCCCAGCCCTTTTTATTTTATTTGGTTTGGTTTTGTTTTGAAACAGGCTTTTTCTAGGTTGCTGAAAGTCTTGCTGAATTTCTGATTGCTAGTCTCAAACCTGTGATCCTCCTGTCTCAGCCTCTCAAATACTGGGATTATAAGTGTGCATAACCAGCCCAGATAGGTTTGAGTCTTTTTGTGTTATTATGTTTACAGTTTGTTGAGCTTCTTGAATATGTTTTTAATTCATATTTGGAAAATTTTCAGCCAATAGTACTTCAAATAATGTTTTGTCATTTCCTCTTTATCCTCTTCTGAGACTTCCATTATGCTTATTTATTATATTTCATGATGTCACACAAGTCTTTGTTCTTTTTGTTTTTTTTTTTAATTCTGTTTTTTCAGACTGGATTATGTCAATTGAGTTATCTTCAAAATTAGTTGGTTGTTTCTTCTGCCAATTAAACTGCTGTGAAACCCTTTGATTAATTTGTCATTTCAGCTACTCTATTTCCAGAATTTTTATTTTTATTAATTTTAATTTTAATTGTGTGTGTGTGTGTGTGTGTTTTACTGCGGGATGAACTAAGGAACATTCTATCTCTGAGCTACAACCCCAGCCTTTTTTTTTAATTTTTTGAAACAAATTCTTGCTAGGTTGCTGAGACTGGCCTTGAACCTTCAATGCTCCTGTTTTAGTCTCCCAAGTACTGGGATTACAAGTGTGTGCCATCATGTCTAGCTTCTATTTGGCTCTTTTAAAATAAATTTTCTCTTTATTGTTTTTCTCTGTTTTATGGGATATTGTTCTCATTCTTTAAAAAAAATTATTTACAAATAGTTTCCTTTTGTTCTTTGGACATATTTTATAAAAGTTGACTTAAAAGCTTTGCCTAATAAGTTCAAAGTCCAACTTGCTTGGAGATAATTTATTTTGGCTGCTTTCCTCTCCTATATGCCATGTATGGGTCGTATTTTCATGTTTCTATGTGTGTCTCACAGCTTTTTGTTGAAAATAGGTGTATTCATCAGCATTCTCACAGCTGTAATCTAAAGAACTGACCATGTAACTTAAAGGAAGGAAGATTTATTTGCTCACAGTTTTCCTTGGAGATATTGGGGTTCAGTCCATGTGAAGCCAGTGTCTGGATTTCAGGGCAACAGTGGCAGGAAGCAGAAAGAGGAAGAGCCCATGGGTTGTGCTCCTCACATCACCGAGGCCAAAGCAAGAGAGCACGTGAGGGAAAGAGGAACCCCCAAGGCTGCAGCCCCAGGGACCTACCTTCTCCTGCCACACCCTACCGACTCAGGCCACCACCCAGAAAAATACATTACAATGGATTTACCCACTGTTGAGATTACAAGTCACATCACTTAACTATATCAACTCCAAACTCCAATTTATGAGTTCTTCAGGGGGCTGTTCTATATCTAACTACAATTAATCCGACATTTTAAATTTCATAATACAACAACTCTGGAAATCAGATTCCTCTCTACCAGCCCCAGTGTTTACTTTTGTTTCTTTTTGGTTTTGGTCTGACTGCTGTTAGTGGTTACAAGTTTGTCTAGAGAACTTGGAGTAATTTTGCAAAGTCTTTATGCTTTGTCCTGTATAGCCATGAAGTTTTCTTCTTTGTTAGCTAATGATTGAACAGAGATTTCCTTAAATGCCTTGAACCAATCATTTCCTCACCCTTTACTGAGGGTGTGTGTGTGTGTGTGTGTGTGTGTGTGTGTGTGTGTGTATGCGTGAGCGTGTGTGCTCACATGTGTGCTGGGGGAAACCTTCAATGCTTCTGCAATTTACAATTCTGTCTTAAATCTTTACTTCCTTCTTTTCGGAGCTTCCAGGTCAGCTCTAGGTGAGTGTTAGGGCCCTCTCTAATCTTTTCTGGTTATGCACACAGCCCTTCTCCAGTCTTTCTGGTTGTGCACACATGCACTTGCCCTTCTGTATTCCCAGGAACATGACAGAGTCTTTCAAATCCTCCTAAGGACATCTCATTCTCCAGATTTTTTATTTAAGTTTTCTGGCCAGCATTCTCTTTGCCCTGGCTGGTATTGCTGCCTTGGGCAGCTGTGATGTTAAACAGTTGTCAGTGATTGTTTTTGGCAAACACCCTGGGATAGAACTTATCTCAGTGGCCCAGCTCTGAATCAGGTCAGATAAAGGCAAGCCCATGAATAGGGCTTTCCTAGGGAGCTGCCAGATAGATCAAATGTGACAGTTCTTTGTGGATGTAGCTTTTGGAGGAGCTCCACAGCACCTCCCCCCCCCCACACACACACACACCTTGGCTGCAAGGTTGCTTGTCTATTCTGCTGCTGTGATTTTGAGGCTTTGGGGTTTTTAAGGCTCTCAGACTCCTACAGAATTGGAAAGAGGGAGATGAGGATAGAGCGGGTTCTAATTTAACTTGCCACAAAACCTACTGTTCTGATCACTTGAATAAATGCTTCTCAGTTTGTTTCAGGCCTTTGGTTAATTTCCATACTACTGAAAAAGTGGATTTAGCTCATTTTTGTCAATATTCTTGTTGCTTTTATGAAGGTGTAAATTTTTGTAGGTCTGTATTCTGCTCCTCTGGAAGTGCTTCTGCCTTCCTAGTCAAATTGTCACTAAATATTTTATAGATTTTATCACTATTTTGGAGAGAATAATTCCCCCACTTCCATAGTTGACTAATATATATAAAAAACAACCAAGTTTTAAAATTTATCTTATATATAGCCACTTTACCTGATTTTATTGTCATATATATGATATATATGGCAATATCATATATATATATATATATATCTTATATATAGCCACTTTACCTAATTATATATATAAGGTGGCTCTATATAATCAGTAAAAAATGTATATATATATATATGTGTGTGTGTGTGTGTGTGTGTGTGTGTGTGTGTATGTATGTGTGTATGTTACTGGGAATTAACCCAGAGGCATTATACCTCCAAGCTCCCGTCCTATTTTATTTTTATTTTGAAACAGTCTCACTAAGTTGCTGAAGGTCTTGCTAAATCACTGAGGCCTCGAACCTGTGATCTGCCTGACTTATCCTCCCAAGTACTGGAATTACAAGCATGGGCCACCACACCTGGCTTACCTGTATAATTTTCAAGGAATCTATATAATTTTAAAGGAAAATTATAGATAACATATCTACAAAAATAAGTTAATATCTTTCCAATATTTGTAATAATTATTGCATCTGCTAGAATCTACAAAACAGAGTGAACAATAATAATAAAAGGATTTTTGTTTCATGCCTGATTTTAATGAAATGATATAAGAGAATTGTTTAGAATAATTATTGCCTTTATGGAATAATTTGTTTGTGTTAAAATTATTTTCTTCCAGCTGAACATGGTGGCACACACTTGTAACCCCAGTACTTGAGAGGCTGAGACAGGAGGATTGTAGGTTTGCAGCCAGCCTTAATTATTTTGTGAGGTCCTCTGCAACTTAGTGAGAACCTGTTTCAAAATAAAGAATAAAAAATTAGGGCTGGGAGTGTAGCTCAGAGGCAAAATTTCTCTGGGTTTGATCCCCAGTACTACAAAAAAAAAAATTTTTTTTTTCTTCCAACAATTAATGCTGGATTGAGCTGAACTCTTTAATCACAATCACTCTTTGAGCCAGTTTGTTTGTTTGTTTGTTACTGGGGATTGAGCCTAGGGGCATTCTACCTCCAAGATGAACCTCCACCCCTTTTTTAAACAGAGTCTTAGTAGGTTGCTGAGGGTATTGCTAAGTTGGGCAGGCTTGTCTTGAACTTGTTATCCTACATTCAGCATCCGAAGTACTGGGGTTACAGGCATGTGCTACCATGCCCAGTTTGGGCCAGTTCTTAAAGATGACTTGCGAAGTGTTTTATAACCTGGAGTCACTCAGGTAATCAGAATTTTAAATTGCAAGTCTAGTAAAGGTAGCTTGATGAAAGATAGAGGACACACCTATCCACATTTTAATGGAAATTTTCTAAAGATAAAACCCCTGCCTGAATTGCTTATGCCAATAATGGCTCTACTTAAGTGAAGTGAGATGGTAGACCAGAAGGAAAGATACCCCAGCGTCAGACTGGCAGGTGTGATGTGTTGGTACAGGTAGAGCCATTGTTCTTGATACAGACTTC
This sequence comes from Graphiurus murinus, assembly GCA_004027655.1. Classification (NCBI taxonomy): domain Eukaryota; kingdom Metazoa; phylum Chordata; class Mammalia; order Rodentia; family Gliridae; genus Graphiurus; species Graphiurus murinus. Next base: position 101,873 of record PVLC010003014.1, read on the forward strand.
TATTACTTGAGACCCAGAACACTGAATAAATAGATCAGATTAATTAGCATTTGTACCCTGACCAGATTAAGCCCTATAAATTCCCTCTTGCTGTCACCCATACTATCTTTTTGTGTGTGTGTGGTATTGGGGATTGAACCCAGGGACATTCTACCTCTCTGAACTATTTTAATTTTTAGGGTTTTTTTTATTTTTTATTTTTTTAAACAGGGTATCAGTAAATTGCAGAGGGCTAGCTGGTTGTGGTGGTGCATGTCTGTAAACCCAGTACTTGGGAGGCTGAGACAGGAGGATCACAGGTTCACAGTCAGTCTCAGCAACTTAGGGAGGCTCTCCACAGCTTAGTGAGACCCTATTTCAAATTAAAAAATAAATAGGGCAAGGGGTGGAGTTCAGAAGTAGAACATATCTGAGTTCAATCCCCAGAAACACACACACACACACACATACACACACACACACACACACACACACACACACACACACACACACACTAAATTGCTAAGAGCCTCACTAAATTGCTTAAGCTGGCCACAAACATGCAATCCTCCAGTCTCAGTCCTCCACGTACTGGGAGTACAAGCATGCACCACCATGCTGGCTCTATTCTTTCTTATGAAAAAGATAA
>PVLC010003015.1:0-54032 GCA_004027655.1 Graphiurus murinus
AACCGCTTCTTCTTCCCAACCAATTCCTCCCAGAACTTCTCCCAGCAACTTCCCAGCCCAGCAACTTCCCAACCAGCCTTTCCCCAGCAGCTCTTTCAGCCGCACTTTCAGCCGCGCTCTCTCTATGCGAGAGGTGGAGGTTTTTATACCTGCACCGGCCTAAGCCACGAGGTGTCTCATACAGCTCTCACCTGGCCCGACCACGAGTCGGGCGTGCTGGTGCATGCGCTCTGGCGTGGCACAGCCCTAGAGTGTTTATCCGGCAGCGGCTTCTGGCACTCTGCCAGGCGCCATCTAGAGGCGAGGTCTAGCCCGCGGAACTAGGCCCCCAACAAAAAGAAGCCGGGCGTGGTGGTGCACGCTAGTAATCCCAGCATTTGGGAGGCTGAGACCGGAGGATCCGGGTTCGAGGCCAGCCTCAACTATCTAGTGAGGCACTCTGCAACTTAGTGAGACCCTGTTTCAAAATAAAGAATAAAAAATAGGGCTGGGGGTATAGCTCGGAGGTAGAATGCCCCTGAGTTCAATCCCCAGTACCACAAAAAAAAAAGAAAAAGAAAGAAAGAAAGAAAAGAAACTGGGCACCATGGCTCTTGCCTATAATCTCAGCAACTCTGGAGGCTAAGGCAGGAAAATTACAAGCTCAAGGCCAGCCAAAGCAATTTAGGAAGATCCTGTTTCAAAATAAAGAATAAAAAGAGTTGGGCATGTAGCTCAGTAGTAAAGAGTCCCTGGGTTCAATCCTCATAGCACAAAAATAAATAGAGAGAGAGAGAGAGAAAAATCAGAGTTGAATGTTACAGAATTTCAAGATGGTGACTGAGACTAGGTTGTTGAATATTTTTTTAAAAATAAACCAGGTGTGGTGGCGCACACTTGTAATCCCAGTACTTGGGAGGATTGCCGGTTCAAAGCCAGCCTCAGCAACTTAGTGAGACCCTCCATAGCTTAGTGAGATCCTGTTTCAAAATAAAATAGGGCTGAGAGTGTAGCTCAGAGGTAGAATACCCCTGGGTTTAATCCCTAGTACCCAAAATAAACAAATAAAAATAACAATATGGTTATCATATATACATCTAATAATTATTATAGTGAACACTTTCATGTGCCAAACATTGCTTTAAGCACTTTGCATATATTAATAAATTTAATCCTCCATAATCCAATGAAGTACATACTATTATAATCCTCATTTTACAGAAAGCTGGTATACAGAGTGGGTAAGTAACTTGCACAAAGAGGTTACTACTCTTTCAAGAAGGTTCTTGTGAATGAAAAGGGAAAACAATAAACCATGCAGAGAGCAGGGAGATTTGTTCTTTGTTGTTCTGTTGTGGTCAGGGATGAGTGCATTTATGGTTTGAGGAGAGAAACCAGAGAGAGAAGGGGAAGGAGAGTGACTGTGCTTGATCTTCCGACAGGTCGGAAAGGGATGGACCAGGAGCCCATGTAAGTTCAGCTTTATCCAAGAAAAAGGCACCTTCTAAGATCAGAAGGGAAGTCTCCGCAGTACAGAGCAGAGAAAACCCACATGAGATGAGGACTTTTGCTGAGTGACAAGGAAGGTAGAAATAGGTAAAGAAAACTGGAGAAACCTGTTGTGCGGATTGCTCAGTGGTTTGGTTTGTTTTGTGTTTGTTTTGCTTTTTGTGTTAGGGATTGAACCTGAGGCATTCTCCCTCCAAGCTATATCCCAGCCCTATTTCATTTTTTATTTTGAAACAGGGTCTCACTAACTTGCTGAGGGACTTACTAAGTTGCTGAGGCTGGCCTTAAACCTGTAATCCTCCTGTCTCAGCCTCCCAAATACTGGGATTACTGGTGTGCCCCACCGTGCCTGACTCGCTCAGTGTTTGTCACAGATAAAATGATGGCACTTATTCATCTCTCTGAGGTGGAGCCCCAGTATTTGCATTTTTAACAAGCTCTAAAGATGATTCTGATGAGTGACCCCTAAGTATGAGAAACAGACTGACATCTGAGAACCATAGGCCTCAGAAGATGAAGGGAAGATGAGTCCACCCCATAAGAAAGAGCATGAAGAACAGTTTTCCCAGGAACTGGGACTTTTTATTTTTATTATTTTCCCCATTTAATTGTGAATTATTATTTTTTATAATTATTAAGTCATATTAATTGTACACAGTAATGAGTTTCTCTATGACATGGTGCTCTTTATTTATTTATTTTGTGTGTTTGGTACCAAGGATTGAATCCAGGTGCATTCCACCTGTGAGCCACACCCCCAGCCCTATTTTATTATTTTTTTATTGGTGCATTGTAATCATACCTCTTTGTTAGGTACAAGCTGGTAGAGGCATACATGCACACATTTCTCATTTAACACTTCCCCAATTCCTGCCCCACTCCCTCCCCCTCCCTCCTTCTCAAGTTCAGTTTAGTGATTGACTTTGATATGTTTGTGAAATTTATTTTTGAAACAGAGTCTCACTAAGTTGCTGAGGGGCTCACTTAAATTGCTGAGGCTGGCCACGAACCTACAATTCTCCTGTCTCAGCCTCCCAAGTACTGGGATTATAGGTGTGTACCACCACGCCCAGCTGACCTGGTACCCTTTAAATAAGCTCTCCAAATGATTCCCATGCTGGTAGTCTGTGGACCACACTGGGAAATTTTGTCTCTAGGATGACAGTGGCTAAACATGTGGGCTTTAGAGGCAGATTCTAAATACCACTATTACCTGCGCAGTCTTTGGCAAATAAGTTAACCTTTCTGTGCCTCCATTTTCTTATCTGGAAAATGGTGCTAATAATAGATGGTACCCACTTCATACGATGTTAGTTAAATAGCTGATATCTGTAAAGTGCCTAAAACATAATGAAGTCCCAATAATTAATACATGTTAGCTATTAGTGTTGCTACTTTTATTATTCCCCATAGTTGGAGAGTCCAGGACCACCGAAAGTGTGACCTATGAAAAGTACATTAGGCAATGGGATGTTTAAACAGATTCATGAAAATCACATGGAAAGTAGAAAAGACAGTCTTGTGATCACTCCAGAGGAGAAAGGGAAGATAAAGTGAGAGTTGTACCCTTTCCTTGCTGGTGTGACTTGGGTCCCTGAGTGGTAAAGATAGCCAGTGATGGGGAAAGTTACAGTAGAGAGCTCCACCTGGCAAAGTTAGTAATTACATGGGAATGGTGGTGAGATGGACATGAAACTGCTGCTAGGTCCTCCCTACCTGGAGATAAGACGAGTTATTAAAAGAGACAAGTATTCAAAAAAGTAGCTTAGGGACCAGTACTGCGATAAGGGCTACCTGCATAAAACCTGCCTTGTTTTGCCTCTAGTGGGAAGCATTAGGTTCTAAAAGTGTTCTTCATTGAACAAAACTCTTTCATTATTAGTCTGACTAAACGCCTTAGATTATAAGATGAGCCTCCTGGGCAGGCACTTGGGACTCCATCTTTAGCCACGAGGCCAGGCTGCTACTTAGCCTCTTGGTCTCTCTTTCTGCACCTTTGCTACTTCATCCTGCCCTGGGTGCCAGTAAAGAGGGACACAGGTTGGAGGGAGAGCTGGAACCCGGGTCCCACGAGAAACTGTTGAAGGAGCTGAGCTGTTTAGCTTGGAGAAGACTCAAGTGCGGTTTCTCTACCTCCAAAGGGTGTTAAAAGCAGCAAGAGCAGATGGGGTGTGAGAGGTGCTCAAGAAGCAGAACTCAGTCGGACCCATAGGTGGGTAGAAAACACAGAGAGAGATATTTTATGCTCAACATAAGGAATTAACTTTCTAATAGTACTGAGCAGCCATGAATCAAAATGGATACCTTGTGAGATAATGAGCTCCCTGTCCCTGGAAGAATGCAAGCTGAGATTGGATGACAACTTTACAGCAGAGCACATCTAAGTATCCAGTTAAACTTCGTAGCCAAAACAATTGTTCTCTGTGTTCAGCAGCCTAATTTCATTCCATAATCTTTGGTTTTCTTAACCCTGGGCCTTAACAGGCTACTTTAACACCTGGTAAATGGGTTATATCTAAATATAACTAGGCATAAATAAATAAATAAATAAATAAATAAATAAATATAACTAGGCAAGAGATGTTGGGGAGCAATCCGATTTTTCCATAGGCCCCAATTAAGTCCAGGCACATCTCCCTTTTCTATCTACTATCACCTCGCTCCTCCCAGACTGCCTTCAAAGTAGGACACATTTCTCTAGTTCCTGCTTTCTTGATGTTCCTGGAACAACCCTATAGGCCTTTTATGACTTAGGATATAGAGTCACTGATGGGAGATGACAGAACAGTTAACACGGGGAAGGCTGCACGTCTAGCAAGCTTTAGGTGATGCTGATGCTGCTGGCCCAGGGGGCTAAATCATTATGCAAATAGCGAGATGACTATTACAGTAGTAATCATTGTGATGATCATCCATTGTGCCAGGGCAGAGCTGTAAAATGCCTGTCAGGATTAGCATAAATAGGCAAGGGAAGCCCGGGGGTTCGGAGAGGAAAAGGAAACGATAAAGCAGTGTCTCTTCAGGCACCTCTGTACTCCCTGGGCCCTGGATCTCATTATCCACCCCCTTGCCCTGGTAAAGGCCTCCTTGGCACTTTCTTCAAATTTCTTATTTCAAAATAAAGGGTTCATTTTTTCGTTCGACACAATGGATGACTCTTATCTCAAGCCCTCCCCCTTCACACACCCACACTAAACAGGTTTGCCCTCCTCATTTTTGGCTGGTAGACAACAGGACAAACCCAGGGTTGAAAGTGCCTTCCACATGAGGCCCATCCAGTAAGGAAGATAGTGGTCGAGAACAAGAGCCCCAGTTTATAGACTTGAATGGGGAAATCCTACCCCAGGGCCCTTGGTAATCTTGGGAAATGGCTTCGGAGAGTAAAGTCCAACTCATTCTGCAGAAGAGACAGGACACTGGATGATAGGAGAGTGTGCATTTTCTCACACCCTCTTGCCCTCTTTCCTAATGGAAGCACAAGCACCTCCCTAGAAGGAATTGCGCTAACTTTTAGGAGTGAGCCAAAGGAGCCGGGTATGGGAAATCTCCCCGAGAGAAGAAGGGGCTCCATCAGGGCCCCAGCACACCATTCCCCTCACACTGTCCTGGACACATAGACGGGTGGTGGGCTCACACCCCAGGGCCTGTCCTTCTGGAAGTGGCTCTAATGAGACCTCTACAAGCTTCTCTCTCAACAGCTTCTCCCTTAAATTGCTCTTGTGCACTGGGTCAAGATCTGGCTGATTAGAATTCAGAGGAGCCAAGACAGATATGGGGAAGATGGTGATGGCAACCCCAGCTGGGCATGAAGGTAGACCCCAGAATAGAGTACAGGACCCCGTGGTGTCTGCTCCCAGACAGACTGCCACTTGAACATCACAGCTGTCACAGAGGCTGTGTTGAACTATGGGGAAAGCTTGCTTTGAAAATCAATCCAATTAAGTTAGAGTTCTGCCTCCCCACTCTCTTGCACTGAGACCTTGAGCAAATAAGTTATTTCAGCGATATGTGCCTCAGTTTCCCCATTTGCAAAAACAAAGAGGAACCTATCTCATCATAAGCATATATTGTAAGGATTTAGTGAGGTATTTGTGAAAGTGCTTGTCACAGACCATGTGCCTTGTAAGTGTTCCTTCCTGTCTATTGACTTGGTAGAATACCAAGAAAGTCAAGAGACAGAAAAGCCAGCCCTATCCCTTGGACAGATGTCAATTGGAGGCCTCTAGATGACATGCCAAAGAAACAAATAAAAGACCAGAAGAAGGTTGGATAAAGCTTCTCCCTGCCTGCCTGCCTGCCTGTGTGAGAGTGCCAAATACACAGTTTGTCCTCTTGATCCATGAACAGGCTTGGAGGGTCATGCATATATAAGCAAGGCTCTCTCATATATTCTTATATATTCTCTTATATATTCTTCTCATGACCAAAAGAAGAGGTTTGCAACACAGCTAGCCTGAGGAACAGCTTTTCTGTGTGAAGCTAATTAGCCCATGGCGTACTTTGAACTTATTCCCTCCTGCCTTAAGCCACAGATCTCCTTCTTCCAACCTTCCTTATCCCTTGTCCTCCTACAGGCCTCCACCTGAAATATTACTTCTGCAGAACAGCCTTCCAGACGACTAAACTAGGCCAGATACTTATCCTTTGCCTAAGCATTTTGTAGGCCTACAAGTAATGAAATTATCGCACATTGCTAAGGGTTCTTTCTCCACTAGACTGGAAGCTCCTGAGGGAGAAAGAACACCTGTTTTGTTCATATCTACAACCCTATCTCCTAGCTGAGTGCCCAGCACATGGTATGTGATAAAAACATTTGTTGATTGACTAGATGACCTCGGCAGTTCCTTTCAGCCCTAGGATTCTAGGGTCACACAGGCAGGCTATTCCTATATACCTGCAATGGAAAAGCCGCAGGTAACTATCTAAAGTCCAGTCTCGGAAGTATTGGGATATTCCGAAATGTATCTTCCTTCTTCCCTCTCACTTTTCTCTCCTTTCTCAGTATCATCCCTATTGAGATAGTGATAGAATCTGGAGGAGCCATTTGGCCTCCACAACAGTGAAGAGGAAGAATTAGCCAGCAATCCTAACAGTTCTTTTGGGCTCTGACAAGGAGTGTACACCAGTAAGAACAGAGCACCACCCTTGGGGGCTTCAGATCCCAGAAAAAGGTCCTAAGTCCTGGGTGAAAAAAAGTCCCTAATCACCCCAGTCTGGCATGCAGTCTGACATGCATAGTCAGGCTGGCAGACATGTAGGAGAGGCTCAGATTGGGGATTCAAGATGACTCCAGCTCCAATTGCTAGGAGAGATGTGGTTTCTAAAGCTGGGAGGTCAAGAAGCTTCTCTCCTGCTGAGTACCAGAGTAGAGTTCCAGAATGAACAGGAAGTACAAAGAGAGAGGCAGCCCTGAAGGAACCATCCATCAGAGGCTCAGATTGCAACTGCTCTTCTATGCGTTGGCTTAAAAATCAAATTCCATTCTGGACAAATTTCCTTATTGCATGCAAGCTGCTCTAATTTCAAGAATGTCAAATACGCGGCCAAATGCAATTACATTTTAAGCACAGCACTCTCTTGAAATATAGCACAAATTTCTAAACCAATTTTAATCACATTACAGAGAAAGCAGACATGCTCAGCAATCTGAAATTCCACCTTATCCAGAGAGCCTTTCCTGATTAGTTAGAAGAGTGGCCAATTCACTGGCTCTGCTCTCTCTGGTCTCCTGTTTACTCTCTACTGTCAGCTATGCACTTATCGTTAGTTGTATACATTAGGTAGATATGTTTGTGGATTATTCATTTCTGCCCTGCTTACCTATCCACTGGTTAATCACTTGTCTTTTATGCCTGAGCAGCCTCCTGGCTATTTCATTCTGGTACCACTCTGTGAGCACAGGCTTGGCCTTGGATTCCTTTTACCCCTGCCCAGGTGCTTAATAAGAGTTATTTGAGAAAAAAAAAAGAGTTATTTGAGAATGAAAGCTCAGGGAGCCATAGGCCAAACCAAGTGAGTGCTGGAACAATGATGTGACATTGTGAATCTCCCTCAGAATTTAGGCATAACTCATTTCCTATCTGGGCAGTGGGTCTAAGTGCCTTAGCCTTACTTGGTCTGGAAGACTGGCACAGACTTTGTAGGCCAGAATTGCCAGAGGAAATCACATCTATGGGGCGACTGATAGGCGGGAACTCAGAAGCTGGCTAGTTACAGGGTATGGGACTGACTGGCCTGTGGAGTTGTTCACAATGGGTATCTAGATTACTAATCTCGGCTTCAGGACCATCATTCAGGGAGGAAAGTACTCTGGATTCCAGACAGCCTGAATGTCACATTCACTTCCTCTTGCTGGCTTAGTGCTCTTTCTTTCTCTCTCTCTCTCTCTCTCTCTCTCTCTCTCTCTCTCTCTCTCTCTCTCTCTCTCTCTCCTCTGTTCCCTCCCTCCTCCTGCCCCTGATTGGCCATCTGACTGTATATCTTTGTCTCAATCTCTTCCCTCTTTTTTATACAAGGGATTGAACCAAGGGGCACTTTACCTCCAAGTTACACCCCCAACCTTTATAAATTTTTATTATGAAACTGTGTCTAAGTTGCTGAGGCTGGCTTCAAACCTGCGATCCTCCTGTCTCAGCCTCCCAAGTACTGGGATTCCAGGTGGGCACCACCACACCCAGCTTTTCCTCCCCTCTTGATATCTCTTTCCTTCTGTTTCTCTGTATGTCTCTTTCTCCTCTCCCTCCTCCTCCACCCCATACTTCTCTCTTTCTCTTCCGGTGCTTTCTTACACTCACTCGCTCTGCTTCCTCCTCTCTATGTCTGTATGGCTCTCCCCCCTTCACTGTCACTCTCTTGTCACTGCTTATTCCATGTGTCCAGATACAGTAACATCCATTTTTCTCTTTGACAAGTCCACGAATTTAAAAAGGTAACTTCACTTGGAAAGTAAGAGAAAGAAAGTGGCCCAGAGCAGAGATGTCAGCCTTGGTCAGGATGCTAGCCCAAGCCTCCTTAATTCCTCTTCTGTATATATTGAGGTCTCAAGGCTCCAGCACCCACAGGAATGGATGTCCTTCCAGAACTTGATTCACTGGGATATTCATGAGATGCATAATTACTTGCTAGGGTCTAGCATCAGATGGAAGAGTGAAGGAGTAAAGATGGATTAAATGAAGTAAATGAATTACTTTTAAGATCCTTCTCTGATGCAGGATTCTGAAATTTTATAGTTGTGACATACTTGAACCGGAAATGACCAGATATTATCTAGTTCTGAGCCTTTTATATGAAGAGGGACAAACTATAATACGTCCAGGCAAGAGTAACATGGGGCAGAGACTAGAAAACATATTGCTGTCTCGAAACCAACATGAATTAAATGCCTACTTATGCCAGACATCAAACTAAGTACCGGGCAGTCAGATTAATAAGGCACAGCCTTTCAACTTCACAGAGCTCAGCTGAGTGTTCAAATCTAGAAAATGAATTTAATAACAATATTCATTGAGTGCTTACAATATGCCATACAACATTCTAAAATTTTTGCATACATTATCAGGTTTAAATCTCATTTCACAGATGAGAAAACTGAGGCACAAAGATTGCATTTGGTAATGGTTTAGTACCATAAGGATTGATTGGAGGGTTAGTACTATGTAGCTTGGAAGAGTCAAAGGGACCTGGGTCTCTTGTCTTCAGACTTCTGTCATAGTCCAAAAGAACATATGTAGAATCCATTCCCAGTCAGATTCCTAGAGGACAGAGCTGGAACCCAAGATTGGAAGCAGATCTGGGGAAAAACAAAAAAACATTTGTCTTTGGAGTCAAAGTTGTCTGTGGCTAGAACAGGCTTCCTGGAGAGAAAGATGAATGTCTAAGCAGAGACTAAATGACACCTCAGGAAAGAAGTAGGGGAGGAAGATGTTCCAAAAGGTCTCCTGTAGTTATGAGGGGCTGTGCATCTCCATTTTCTAGCTGCACACTGGCTTGAAGACCCATATGTGACCCCGCTAAATTCCCCTGGGGATCACTCACTCATACTTCAGCTTCCAGAGATAAACATGCCCACTTGTGTACACAAGAAACTCATGTGGCCTACTCTTGCTCATCCTCCCACATATATGTCCTAATTTTGTTCTCTTGTCCCCCCTCCCAAGGGTTTGGAGCCATACCTTGCAAAAGAATCCCACCTACAGCCTTCCCCCACACAATCAGTCTCCTACTCAGGCCTAGGACTGATCTTACTACTGTGGATCCATAGGTCAAGAGCCAAGCAATGGCTGTTTCTCAGGCCACAGCATATGACCAAAAGCCAGTTACCACCAGAAAGGTCCAGGAAGCCCAAAGGTTCCCATGCCTCATTCAGAGTAGACTACGATCACCCATCACCCAGGCTCAGGAGCCTTCCCAACTGGCAAGATACATACTTGGCCTACCTCCAAGTAGGGCACACTCACATTGGCCCTTAGCAGAGCATCCATCAGTGGAGAATATTGATAGAAATGGCCAAGCTTGTGAGATGGCCAGGCGTGGCCTGCAGGTTATTGTAACAAAGGCCTAGACCTGCCAGGGGAAGCAGTCAAGGCCATTGGGAAGGCTGTTCAGCCTGTCAGAGCACTCCCAGGTATTGACTGAACTGCAGGTGGAAAGGCTGCACCTGGGAGCTCTTCATCCCATCACTCTGCAGAGGGAGCTTCTGCAAGGACAGTTGTAGGCTTCAAAAGATTCCTAGGTTTAAAGTCAGCCCCATGTTGCCAAAGAGATCCAGAGAGCAAAGGGTGGCAGGGGCAGACACCTGAACATAAATTCTGTCCTTTTAATGGCTCAGATGCTTCAGAAGGAAGGCTGCCCCAAGGGCCTGCTTAGGGGTGTGCTGCTGAAGTGCTCTCCCCTGTGTTCTGTGTTCCCAACACAGATACAACTTATTGTCCTCCAAGTTCACAGCTTCCAACCTGGGCATAATCGCAAAGAAACAGATAGTCAAAGACCGAATAAGATTTCCCTGGAGGTGGGCTTGGTGACGCACACCTGTAATCCCAGTACTTGGGAGGCTGAGATAGGAGGATCAAAAGTTTGAGGACAGTCTTAGCAAGTAGCAAGACTCTCAGTAATCTAGCAAGACCCTGTTTCAAAACAAAAAATAAATAAATATAAATATAAATGTGCAGAAGCTAGGAAGACAGTGAGACATAGAGGGCCTCCAGACGAAGGAGAAACCTTAGATGAGCAAAGAAGGTGATTTAATTGAAGGTGATTGGGAGGGGGGACACCCTAATGCACAGGAAGTACTTTCACAAACATATTAAAGTCAATCACTAAACTGAACTTGAGAAGGAGGGCGAAGGAGTGGGGTGGGAATTGTACTGGGGAAGGGTTAAATGAGAAATGTGTGCATGTATGCCTGCTTGTACCTAACAAAGATGTATGATTACAGTGCACCAATAAAAAAAATAAAAATAAATATATGACATGATGTTGTACCTTTGGTTTGCATGAGCTCTATGGACATAAACTTTGGAGAAAGCTCTTCCAAATAAATAAATAAATAAATAAATGCGCTGGTAGTATAACTTGGAGATAAAATGTCCCTAGGGTTCAAAACTCAGTACTACCTACCTACACACACACACACACACACACACACACACACACACACACACACACAGATTCCCAGAGAGATGCAGAGATGTCAAGGGCAAAAGAACCATGGGGACTGGCCTTGGAACTGGTGATCCCATGGGGCAGCGGGCAGTCACATTCTGGAGTTAGTTTTAGGCCATGCTGAGAGGCAAGAAATCGACCAGGGAAGTCCCTTGGGAATTCTGCCAGTTGGTTCCTGCTTAGGTCAAGTGGGATATGCCAAGATAATGCCACTCAGGTTGGATGTTGTCTCATGGCCATTCCCAGTCAGATTCTACAAAGTCACCTCTGCATGTCAGCTGGCAACCCCCAAGCTGTATATAAGGGACTTGGTTTTAGAGAGGTGAGGTAGTTGTAAGAGAGGTTAAAGTGGAAGAGAGATGTTTTGGAGTGGGGAAAAGTGGGAAGGTCTCAAAAGCCAGTTCTGATTCATGTCTAATACCTGAAACTGGTATGTCCTTTCCCACTCTTCAGCTGCAAGCGACTGCAGGACTTTGGTGCTTAGGTAGGACTGCCATAGTTTAGGGAGGCCAAAGGCAGAAATGCAGTGAAGATAATTCCTGGCCATAGCGAGTGCCTACAACAGAGGCAAACCAGCAAAAACCACTACCTCAATATCCAGAAGGTAGTTGTTGCTCAAGTTGATGTCCAACAGCAAAAGGAGGCCTAAGAAAGTGCCCCACGCCTGATGTGGTGGCCCAGTACTTGGGGGGCACAGATAGGAGGATGGCAAGCTCAAGGTCAGCTGGGGCAACTTAGCAGGACCCTATTTTGAAGTAAAAAATAAAAAAGGGTTGGGGTTGTAGCTCAGAAGTAGAATGCCTCTGGATTCAATCCCATAATAGAAGGACGGAAGGGAGGGAGGAAAGGAAGGAAGACACCTCAGATCAGGTGAGTAATGTGATTGAAAAATTTAAGCTCTCTAAGGAGCTGAGTTGGGCCACTTCGTAAGTAGTCATGTCGTGACCTTGTCCAAACAGTTGTCTGAGAAGTCCAGTACCAAAAGGTAACAAAAGAACTGAGTGCTCTCTGGTTAGCTAGATGATTATGTTCTAGGAGGTTGGATGCCACAATGAGGAAGTCGAACCCTCAAAGCTGGTGAAGGGGCTGGGCACAGTGGCACACACTTGTAATCCCAATACTTGGGAGACTGAGACAGGAGAATCTCGGGTTCGAGGCCAGCCTCAGCAACTTAGTGAGGCCTTCAGCAACTTAGTGAGACCCTGTTTCAAAATAAAGAATAAAATAGGGCTGGGAGTGTAGCTCAGAGGTAGAATGCCCCGGGTTCAACTCCCAGTACCACAAGAAAAATTTAATTAAAAAAGCTAGTGAAGGCCGGGCGTGGTGACGCACGCTTGTAATCCCAGCATTCGGGAGGCTGAGACCGGAGGATCCGGGTTCGCGGCCAGCCTCAGCTACCTAGTGAGGCACTCTGCAACTTAGTGAGACTCGGTTTCAAAATAAAGAATAAAAAATAGGGCTGGGGGTTTAGCTCGGAGGTAGAATGCCCCTGAGTTCAATCCCCAGTACCGCAAAAAAAAAAAAAAAAAAAAAGCTAGTGAAGGGCTTCAGAGGCCAGAACCTCAGATGATTGGCCCAAAAGTCCAGATTTTAAAGCCCTGGTCTGGCCTCGGTTGCACTCCCAACCCAGGACTTGTAGAAGGTTGTGAGAGAGATCTAGTTGTTCTACTCCATGGGAACCCTGTTGGAAAAGTCTGGAAACTGAGGCCCTAGCAGGAAATATTTTCCCTGGCCATTCAGGTCAGGGGAAGAAAAGAATGTCCTTGAGCTAGAGAAAGAGTGGGGAGAATTTGAAGAGGAAGAGCTGAACCCCATTCACTCAAAAATAAAGACCTTGAGTACCTCCCAAGGCATTGACAAATATGTGACCTCACTCCAAGACAGAGGGGTGGTTCTTCCTGCCTCATAGATGATGAAAGAAGCTCAGAGAAGCAAAGTGACCTTCCCAGTGTACAGGATTTTAACTCAAGTCTGGCTGACTCAAAGCTCATGCCCTTTCTACTATTTATCTTACTTCCTTGAGTGTACCTTTTTCTGGTTCAAAAAACTCCTGTTCCCTATGGCAACAGGAAGTTTTGTTCTATCCATGAATGAATCAGGCTGGAGGAGACCTTCTATCTGAGAGCCCTCTTATTTTATAGCTAGAACAACAAAAGGCTCAGAGATGAGAAGTGGCTTGTCTAAAGGGATAGCAAATCTGAGTCGGCCTGCTCCCCTTCTGTCCCAGGAGCTCACCAGTGTGGGGGAAGAAAGAAAGGCAGAGGCCACAATGAATCCATTTCTAGATTTCTTAGCGTGGATCTTGCCTTCCTAGAGTCACTCCTCCCACCCAAGAGGTGGGACACTTGCTCAGGACATGAAGAACCTATCTCCCACCCTTTCCCTTGGGAAAAGGGTCAATTAGGGAGGTTCTCCCCCATAAACACACACGCGCGCACACACACACACACACACACACACACACACACACACACACACCCCACTCCCTAAGAAATATGGCTTATTGGGTAAAAATGGGTTTGAGGTAAAAAATACATGGGCTCAATTCCTGAGTTCACCACTAACCTAATGACCTCTGGCAAGTTCTGAAACTTCCCTGACCTGTTTCCTCATCTACAAACCAGCAATACTAATATCTTTCTCACAGTTATTGTAGAGATTCAATGGAATGACACTTAACCCCAAAAGATACATCTATAATAATTTGCCCCTTTCATATCTACCACAAACTTCTAGATTTTCACCCCAGACTGGCCAGCACATGTGGAAGCTAGAAAACAGGAAACAAAAGGGACTTCAGATAAGTAAGGAGGGAGACCAGTAGCATAGTGGAAGGGGGTGGGAGGGATGAGGCTTGAGGAAGGGAACAGCTCCAACAACGTTATGTCCATATATGAAGGTATCACTGCCAGTCTCACTATCAGCATGGGGCGAGGGAGCAGGAGTGGATGCAGAGGGAAATGCACCAAGTGCTGTGTGCCTGTTTGAATGTATCACTTTGAACCACGCTATGATGTATAATTACAGTGCACCAATAAATGCATTTTTAAAAGCCCCCAGCAGTGAGGACAGAGGCAACCTTGGGGCAGATAGAATTTCAACTGCTGCCTGTGAGCTGCAGCGACAGCAAGGCCAGGAGGAAGCTGAGTTCTGGTTGAGCCATGCTGTTGAGCTCCTTCACTTTCCCCCTAGTCATGAAACTAGGGTACTTTTAAACGGGCCCATGCCAAGGCAGGAAGTGTTGATAAGGATGAAAAATGCAAGGGCCAACATTCTCCCTGGGGGAAAGATAAGAAAGAGAAGTCAGAGAGGAAGTGAACACTTTTGAAAATGAAAAGGAAATAAGCAGAGGAAAGTTGCTGGGCTAACACAAGAATCACACCTTAGGATATTAGAAGATGAACAGACTGGAATGCCTTCTCTGGCTAGCTTGTAAGTTCCCCCTCAGTCCCTAGGGGACATTATAGGGAAACTCCTGCTTTGAAAAGGAAATCTAAGCTCTGAGTAAAACGCCCATCCTCTCAGCCACTTTATCATGGCATTCTGACTTAGAGATGACAGAGAACTCAGAGGGTCAGGGGCCAGGCTGAAACTGGGACAGGCCTTGGTAAGTACTGTGCTGGGTGTCCTTCCCTGCACTCATTCAATTAATTAGTGTCAGGCTCTGTGGAGAATCAGGGAGCCTCAATCTCACCTACATAAAGAAACCAAAAGCTGCACCACAATCCTACTTCCTTCACCGGCTCTGCCTCTTCTTCCTTTTCAGGTGAGCTCTTGGGATAGCTTGGTTGTTGATTTCCTCCTCTGAAAAAAAATCTATGGACTTCATTCCTTCACTTCTATCCATACTGCAACTTCTCTAATCTAAACTCAGTTCATCTTTTACCTGGCTCCAGTCTATGTCATCTCTCCTTCAAGGCAGCTGGACTTCCAAGCCACCAAATGTAACCAACATCCACTTCCCTGCTTAAAACTCTTTAAGGCAACCCACTGTCCACCAGGTCAAGTCCAGCCTTCTTCACCTGACTCACAAGGCCCTTTGTGACCTGACTCTGGCTTATCTATATTCTTTATTTCTAGTCACTCTGCCCACAAGAAATTTGCACTTCAGTCCTGCTTAACTACTTCCTGTTATTGGACTGACTATAAATAGTTACTATTCTACATTTCTCTCATTCTTTCTTCCTGGATTGCTCTTTATAGCTTGACTGTCTGTCATAATTTGAGCTGTCCTGTAAGCTATAATTGAAGGGTGATCACTTTTGTGAAGGTCTCCTTGATCTCCCATCATGCTTGGCTTCAGCCTTGTAGTTATCTAGTTGGCATCATCCTCATATTCCTTGGCCTGTTCCTGCCATGTCCAGTTTTGTTTATCCATCTGACTTTTCTTTAACTGAACCTTATTATGTACCAGGCACTCTGCTGACATTGTACATGTTATCCTATTGAATACTCCCACCTACCATGTGATTTAGGCACCGTGCATATCTCCCTTTTACAGCTCAGAAAGCCAAGGCCTGAATAGCCAGGTAAGGGCCCAGATGTGGTAGTGCACACCTGTAACCACCATACTTGAGAGGCTGAGACAGGAGGATCACAGATTTGAGGCCAGCCTCAGTAACTCAGCAAGGCCCTCTGCAACTTAGGGAGATCCTGTTTCAAAATAAAAAATAAAAAAGGACTTGGGGTGTAGCTCGGAGGTTCAATCCCCAGTATCCCCCTTCACTCACACACACACACACACACACACACACACACACACACACACACTATCCAGGTAAGTTGCTCAATATCACCCACATTACAAGTGGCACAGTGAATATCCAAACCCAGACTAACACAAAGGCTTAAGGTTGAGGGGCCCATTTAACATGGGAGAGGCTTACGGAAGCTGGGCAGAAGTGGAGGTGAAATCTCTTCAGGGCTATATGTCCTAATGTCTTAGGGACAATAGTTACCTTGGGGCAGCCCAGTGGCCAGTATCTGTGGCTTCCTCCATCTGAGACAGAGAACACAGTAGTGCAAGAAAGAGTGAATTTCTGAGGAGAAAAAGATGGAAAGCTTCAGGTGCTGGCACAGCCTGTTTTAAGAGCTCACACAAATCCCCTGGCTAAGTCTAGGTGGGAGGTCTGTGCAAGACTGACAGGCAGCTGGGAGAAAGCAAGAGGAAGCAAGTGAGGCAGAAGTTCAGGCTCCAACTGCCACCTGGTGGTCAGCCTTAGAGAGGCAAGAGGCTGCGAGTAGGGTCACATGCTTAGGGCACAAACCAAGAGAAGTGGACCCTGGCTCACAGCCTTCGTTCACTCCATCTCTCCTTTCATTTCTTCATTCATTCAACAAAGGTGTATTGTACCAGACATAGCCAAGGACTAGGAATACAACAGTGAACAAATAAAAATTCCTATTTTCTTTGATCTCACATTTTTTTTTTTTTTTTGCAGTACTGGGGATTGAACTCAGGGGCATTCTACCTTCGAGCTATACCCCCAGCCCTATTTTTTATTCTTTATTTTGAAACCGAGTCTCACTAAATTGCGGAGTGCCTTACTAGGTAGCTGAGGCTGGCCGCAAACCCGGATCCTCCGGTCTCAGCCTCCCGAATGCTGGGATTACAAGCGTGCGCCACCACGCCCGGCTCTGATCTCACATTTTAATAGTAGGAAACAGGGGGAAAAAAGTAGAGGGCTAGAGGCATAGCTGTGGTTAAGCATGTGCTCAGCATGTGAGAGGACCTGGGTTCTACCCTTAGCACCAAAAAGTTAAATAAATAAGTAACGGACATTGTTAGATGATAGTGAGTGCTACGGAGAAAAATCAAGGAAAGTGGGGGAGAGGCTTTTCCATTTTCAATAGAGCCTCACTGAGAAGATGGAATTTGAGAAAAGACTTAAATGAGCTAAGAGAAGCAGCCATAAAGATGTCTGTGGGAAGGGGCTTCCAGGATAGGAGACAGACCCCAAAGTAGAAGCAGCTGTGGAACAGAGTGAGTGGGGGAAGAGCAATAGAGGGGAGCAAGAGAGAGGCAGGCAGGGTTAGATCATGTAGCGCTCTGGACATCTCAAAAGCCTGTGCTCTATAGTTCTGATAGGGGTAGACACATAGACCAGTAGAACAGAAAAGGAAAACCAGAAATAGACCTACAGAGATCTGCCCAACTGATTTCTGACAAAAGTACAAAGCAATTCAATGAAGGAAGAAGGACAGTCTTTCCAACGAATGGTGCTAGAGCAATCAGGTAACCACAGGCAAAAATAAATAAAGTTTCAACCTAAACTTCATATCATGTACAAAAATGAACTCAGCATGGATCACAGATTTAAAAGTAAAATATAAAACTTTGGGGGGAAAATGGAAGAAAACCTTTGGGGCCTAGGGTTAGGCAAAGTGTTTTTTGTTTTTTTGTTTTGTTTTGTTTTGTTTTGTTTTGTTTTGTTTTGCGGTACTGGGGATGATTGAATTCAGAAGCATTCTACCTCCGAGCTATACCCCCAGCCCTATTTTTTATTCTTTATTTTGAAACCGAGTCTCACTAAGTTGCGGAGTGCCTCACTAGGTAGCTGAGGCTGGCCGCGAACCCGGATCCTCCGGTCTCAGCCTCCCGAATGCTGGGATTACAAGCGTGCGCCACCACGCCCGGCAGGCAAAGTGTTTTTAAGCTTGACACCAAAAACACAATCCATAAAAAAGGAAAAAACTGATAAATTGGATTTCATCAGAATTTAAAACTTCTGATCTGTGAAACATATGTTTTATTCACACAAAACCAGGAATGTTAATAGCAGCTTTATCCAAAATAGCTCAAATCTAGGAACAACCAGGTGTCCTTCATCAGGTGACTGGGTAAACAAATTGTTGTATATCCATAAAGTGGAATATTATTTAGCAACTAGAAGGAAGAAGCTATTGGGCCATTCAGTAACTTGGGATACTCTCCAGAGAATTCTGCTGAGTGAAAATAAAGGGTCTCACTAGGTTGCTGAGAGTCTTGCTAAGTTGCTGAAGCTGGTCTTGAACCTGCAGTATTTCTGTCTCCGCCTCCCAAATACTGGGATTACAGGTGTGCAGTACCACGCCCAGCTATATCGTACTTTTGAAATAACAAAATTATAGAGGTAGAGAACAATTTTTTCATTGCCAGGATTAGGAATGAGGGGAAGGAGGTTTTTGAGTATGGTTATAAAAGGGCAACAGGAAGCTGAGTGTAATGGTGCACACCTGTAATCCCAGTACTTGAGAGGCCAAGACAAGAGAATCACAGGTTTAACGCCATCCTCAGCAACATAATGAGGCCCTGTTTCAAAATAAAGGGAAAAAAAAGGGTTGGGATGTAGCTCCAAGGTCAAATGCCCCAGGTTTAACTCTGATTACCAAAAAAAAAAAAGAAGAAGAATCTTTGTGATGATCGAATTGAACAGTTCTGTATCTTTTGTGTATGTGTGTGGTACTGGAGATTGAACCTGGGGGGTGGGGGTTACTACTGAACTATACTCCTAGTCCTCCTTTTCATTTTTAATTTTTACCTTTTTTTTTTTGTAACGTGTATTTAACCCAGGAGTAGTCTACCTCCAAGCCCTTTTTTATTTTTTATTTTTTATTTATTTATTTTTTTTTGCGGTACTGGGGATTGAACTCAGGGGCATTCTAGCTCCGAACTATACCCCCAGCCCTATTTTTTATTCTTTATTTTGAAACCGAGTCTCACTAAGTTGCAGAGTGCCTCACTAGGTAGCTGAGGCTGGCCGCGAACCCAGATCCTCCGGTCTCAGCCTCCTGAATGCTGGGATTACAAGCGTGCGCTACCACGCCCGGCTCCCTTTTTTATTTTGAAATGAGGTCTCACTAAGTTGCTGAGGATCTTTCTAAGTTGCTAAGACTGGCCTCAAACCTGTGATCCTCCTGTCTCAGTCTCCTAAAAACTGGGATTACAGACTTGTACGACCATACCTGGCTCAGTTCTTTATCTCGACTGGGGTTGTGTAGATACATGAATCTCTACATGTGATAAAATTGCACAGAACTCTACATATACAAATACACATGCACACGCAGGCCTGCCTACAAAACTGGTGAAATCAGCATAAGCTCTGTGGATTGTATCAATGTCAGTTGACTGGTTTTGTTACTGTACTATAGTTATACAAAATATCAATGTTGGCAGGAGGAAAGTGAAAAGTACTCAAGGCCTCTCTGCAACTTCCTATGAACTGTTTCAGAACAGAAACTTAAAACAAAACAAACAAAACCCTAGAAGAAACCAAGAGAGATTCTAACAATAAACAAGGTGTTAGATCCAAAAAGTTTGGAGAGCTTCGCCATGTCAGTTAGCCAGGCGTAGTGGTGCACGCTTGTAATCCCAGCATTTGGGAGGCTGAGACAGGAGGATTGCGGGTTCGCAGCCAGCCTTAGCTACTTAGTGAGGCCTTCTGCAACTTAGTGAGACCCTATTTTAAAATAAAGAATAAAAAAATAGGACTGGGGGTATAGCTCAGAGAGAATGACCCTGAGTTCAATCCCCAGTACTGCAAAAAATGTGCTGGATGTGATGACACACACCTGTAATCCCAGTACTTAGGAGACTGAGACAGGAGGAACACAGATTAGAGGTCAGTCTAAGCAATTTAGCTAGACTCTCAGTAATTTAGTGAGACCCTGTTTTTAAAAATTGAAAGGTGTAAAACGAAGAAGTGGTGCTATTAGTGTTCTGACAATGATTGATATGTCGTAAATGTCTACATCACCCTGTTGTACTCAAGAAATGTATAAAAAATCCGTGCTGAAAAATAAAATTAAAAAATAAATAAATAAATAAAAATTGAAAGGGCTGGGGATGTAGCTCAGAAGTAGAGTGCCCCTGGGTTTCACCACCAGTACAAAGAAAAAAACAGGGCTAGGAGTGTAGCTCAGTGATATAGTGCTTTTGTAGCATATGTGAGGCCTTGGGTTACATCTCTAGCACAACAATAAAGGAAAGAGGGAGGAAAACAAAAAACTTTAACAGATTCACTAGCATTCATACCCGAAAAATAAGTTCCTCAACAAGAACTACTTATGATCTGATTTTAGTAAGGGGATATTCAAGATTACACTTAGTCCAACATTCTATTTTACAGATGGGAAAATGAAGCTCAGAAAGAAGGCTGTTTGCACAATTCACAATAAACAAATTATGGAATCAACCCGGTGTCCATCAACAGATGAATGGATTGCAGAACTATGGGAAATGCACACAATGGAATTCTATTCAGCAATAAAGAAGAATAAAATAATGTCGTTTGCAAGAAAATGGAAGGACCTGGAGAACATGATGTTAAGTGAGATTAGTAGCCAGTCACAGAAAGTGAAAGGACATATGTTTTCTTTAATATGCACAAGCTAGGGAGTAACTGGGATACCAGAGGGACTCCAGATAACAGAGGAGAAACCTCACTGGAGTTAGGGAAATGGTCTAAGGGAAGGGGAGGGGGAAGACAGAGGTTCATTATTGAAAATACTAACATTAACTGTGAGTACATATGTGAAGATCCCAGTATCATTCTCAGTCCTCTGTATGGGAAGGGGAGAGACAGGGAGGCGGGGGGGGGGGGTACCAAGTGCTGTGTGCATGTATGTCAATGTCAACATGATTTACATTATGATGTGAGACCATAATGCACCAATAAAAGCACATTTAAAAAGGAAGGCTGCTTATCCAAGATCATATAGCAACGAGAAGGGTGGAAACACACTTGGTTCCTAGTTTCCCTGAGGGTGATAAGGGGCTCCAGGAGAAACAAGGCCAAGTGTCTCTACCTCTGTGGGCCTCTCTTCCTAAAACTATGTAAAACTGCCAGCTATGAGTTTGAGTATACTCATATTCAGTACTCTCTAAGCCATACTTTCCTTATCCCTTCGTTGAAAGAGGAACCGCTATGCCTTTATAGCCAGAAGGGACAGAGAAGAAGACTACAGCCACAGCAGGGAGTCTCCCTCACCTTTTGGCCCTCCCTGAATCCTCCATCTCTAGCAGACATTGAACCTGGTGATAGTATAGGGGTAAGGCTGAGAGGGTCACCATGGAGATGCCTGGGGGAGAGGGGCATTCAGTTTCTATGGTGACAGTCTGAGGAACAAAGATGTGACTTGGAAGAAAGGTTGAGAGTATAGAGTTATTTTCCAGGGAGATGGGGTGGGGGCTCTCTGAGGCTTACTTTAAGGGTAAGGGTAGGGGAATTGGAGAAATATAGCCACTTATCTCCATGGCGACAGATGGGAAAGGGTTGGAGCCACCCAGGGAGCAGCTGGCAGTGAAGCTTTCTATCTCTAATGCTGCAAGGCTGCTAGAGGTTCTCTTAGACCTATTTAAATGTTTCAAATGTTCCTCCATGTAACAAATAAACTCATATCTCATTTCACCAATGCGCCCCACCCTTGGGGAAGGACTGGCCAAATCTATTATAGATTATTTAAACTGTTGTGAGGAGGAGCTGAGACATTGTGTTTGTTTGTTTGTTTGTACTGGGGACTGAACACAAAGGGGTTCTACCTCCAAGCTATACCTCTAGGCATTTTTATTTTTATTTATTTATTTTGTGGTACTGGGTATTGAACCCAGGGGGGGATTCTACTTCTGAACCACATCCCAGCTCTTTTTTATTTTTTGTTTTTGGAACAAGGTCTCCCTAAGTTGTTGAGGCTGTCCTTGAACCTGTGATACTCCTGTCTCAGCCTTCCAAGTACTGGGATTACAGGCATGTGCCACCATGCTGGGCTAAGACATCGTTTATCTAAGCTCTTTGGAAATAGTTACTCTGCAAATAGGAGGCATGCAGCAGCCTCTGCTTGCTTTTTATGATCCGTAAGGTGGAGCTTTTGTTCCATTCACTTCAGGCCTAGAACAGTGTCCCACATATAGCAAGTATTCAATAAATGTATATCGAATGAGTTAATCACCTACTTCTTGCTGCCTCCAAGTGTTAGTTTCCATAATATGAAAATGTTTCAGAGCCGGACATGGTGGTGCACACTTGTAATCCCAGTACTTGGGATGCTGAAATAGGAGGATCGCAGGTTCTCGGCCAGCCTCAGTACTTAGTGAGACCCTCCACGACTTAGTGAGACCTTGTTTCAAAATAAAGAATAAAAATAGAACTGGGAGTGTAGCTTGGAGGTAGAATGCCTCTGGGTTCAATCCCCAGTACCGCAAAAAATAAAATAAAATAAAATGTTTCAGCCAGGCACAGTGGTACACACCTATAATCCCAGTACTTGGGAAGTTGAGACAGGAGGATTGAAGGTTTGAGGCCAGCTTCAGCAACATAGTGAGCCCTTGTTTCAAAATAAAAAGGGCTAGGGGTATAGCTTGGAGATAGAATGACCCTGGGTTCAATCATAAGTACAAAAAAAAAAATGCTTCCAGTTCCCTGGATATGCTATCATCATTCAAGACTCAGTGTATGCATCTTCTCCTGTGAGAGGCCTTCCATGAATCTCGTGGCTAGGCTTCCCTCCTGAGTATTTCCATCTTGCCCTGTGGGTATCACTGTAACAACATTTACGTTGAAATCACTTGGTCTGTCTCCCTCACGCAACTGTTAGAGCCTCAGGAGCCAAGACTGCATATTTCTATCCCAGCAGCTAGCACAGTGGCCGGCACATAAAAGGTCCTCAATAAATACTTAATTGAACTAAATGCCTCCTGATTGCACAAGTCAACACTCTCCTGTCTGACTGTATACCCTCCATAATGTGGGCCAGTCTGCTGATTCAATCTTACTTACTTTTTACATACCTAGTATAGGTTTGTTTCCTCTTTTGTACTTCACTAGGTCAGTAAAGTCCCCTACTTCTGTACTAGAATATGGTGGTTAAGAACATGGGCTCTGGATTCAGATCAAGGTCCAACAGGGTTGGGTTCAAATCCCAGCTGTAGGTAACACTATTAGGCCAGTTCCTTTATTTTACTTGTTTATTTTAGTACTGGGGATTGAACCCAGTGGTGTTCTACCTCCAAGCTACACCCCTAGCCCTTTTTTAAACCTTTTTGGTTTTTGTTTTGTTTTTTGTTTGTTTTTTTTACGGTACTGGGGATTGAACTCAGGGGCATTCTACCTCCAAGCTATACCCCCAGCCCTATTTTTTATTCTTTATTTTGAAACCGGGTCTCACTAAGTTGCGGAGTGCCTCACTAGGTAGCTGAGGCTGGCCGCGAACCCGGATCCTCCGGTCTCAGCCTCCTGAATGCTGGGATTACAAGCGTGCGCCACCATGCCCGGCTAAACTTTTTTGTTTTGAAACAAGATCTCACTAAATTGCTGTGGGTCTCAATAAGTTGCTGAGGCTGGCCTCGAGCCAAGTACTGGGGTTACAGGAGTGCTCCACCTCACCCAGCTAAGGCCAGTTACTTTAACCTCTCCAAGCCAATGACCTTATCTGTAAAACAGGTTTATGCCAGCATGTGTTTCTTATGGCACTTGCTAAGTTTAACTGAGAAAATGCATGTGAAGTACTTAGCATAGTCACCTGGAAGGAAGTAAGCACTCAGAGAAGGTTAGGGATGATGATGATGATGATGAGGAGGAGGAGGAGGAGGAGGAGGAGGAGGAGGCAGCAAAGTAATTCATTCAACATCGAGTCCCAAACGGGTGCTGAGCTGGAATAAACAAAGATGAAGAAGATACTCTCTCTGGCCTCAAGGAGCTCTAGGTCTAGCGAGATGTGGATAAAGATGACCACAGTATAGTATCATCATAGGAAGTTGAATAAAATCCTGTAACAACTAAGAGGAGGAAGATTCACCTGCAAGGGAAATATAAAGAAATGCTTTCGGCCGGGTGCGGTGGCGCACGCTTGTAATTCCAGCATTCGGGAGGCTGAGACCGGAGGATCCGGGTTCGAGGACAGCCTCAGCTACCTAGTGAGGCACTCTGCAACTTAGTGAGACCCGGTTTCGAAATAAAGAATAAAAAATAGGGCTGGGGGTGTAGCTCGGAGGTAGAACACCCCTGAGTTCAATCCCTAGAACCGCAAAAAAAAAGAAAGAAGGAAATGCTTTCCAGAGGAAGTCATTTTTGAGCAGAGGGTATTTTGGGGTGCAATATATATGATGGGGCTGCTTTCCAAACTGATCACTTATTTTTCTATCCATATAATGACACTGAGCATACAATGAGTACTCAGGCTAGGGCGAGGTGAAGATGAATCAGATTGTTTCTAGTAAAGGAAACAGACTTGTAAATCACTGGGTATTAAATAGTGTGGTAGGTGGTATGGTAGAGATGAGAAAAAAAAAAACAACTTGGTGACTGGGGGGTGGGGGGGCTAATCATGCGGAATTGGATTGCTTAATAGGTGTCTACCAATCACATGAATGTGGCTTTATTTATTTATTTATTTATTTATTTATTTATTTATTTATTTATTATGGTATTGGGAGTTGAACCCAGAGGCCTTCTACCTCTGAGCTACACCCCCAGCCCTATTTTATTTTTTATTTTGAAATAGGGTCTCTCTAAGTTGCAGAGAGCCTCATGAGGTTGCTGAGGCTGGCCACAAGCCTGAGATCCTCCTGTTTCAGCCTCCCAAGTACTGAATTTAAAACTTTTGATCTGTGAAACATTCTCTGTGGAGAGTGGGAATCCCATGCTTGCATTGGGAAGGGCCCCAGAAGCATGCAGCACCCGCACAGGCAGAGAGAGAGACAGGGGACCAGGGCATCAGTCACTGCAAGAGACCAAAAAATTGGGGCTGCAAACTGATGTCATTGCTATAGGTTACTGAGCAAGGGAGAATGCTTGCAATTGAGGTAGGATAGAAGAAATAAGATATTAGGTAGAAAGGAGATGAATTGGGAAGGAAAGGGAAAATATAGTTTTAAAATCTAGAAACTTCATAATCCTTAGTTTCACCTTTTAGACAAAAGCCCTTTATGGGCCACACTTTTAATTATAATAGAAGACCTTGCCTGTCCTTTTCTTAGGCAAAGGTCTTCAATAGGCCTGGCCTATACACTTTTAATAATAATAGCCCATCTGGCCTGACCTTTACTTGGGTCCTCAAAAGGCCTGGTCTACACTTTTTTTTTTTTTTTTTTTTGCGGTACTGGGGATTGAACTCAGGGGCATTCTACCTCCGAGCTACACCCCCAGCCCCTTTTTATTCTTTATTTTGAAACAGAGTCTCACTGAGTTGCAGAGTGCCTCACTAGGTAGCTGAGGCTGGCCGAGAACCCGGATCCTCCGGTCTCAGCCTCCCGAATGCTGGGATTACAAGCGTGCGCCACCATGCCCGGCTGGTCTACACTTTTTAATCATAATGGGCTAGCTTTACACCTGAAATGCCTGGGGAACACCCTGGCTTCACACCTCAACTTCCTGGGAGGAAAAATCCCCCCCAAAATTCTCACCTTTT
The DNA here is from genome assembly GCA_004027655.1 of Graphiurus murinus. Lineage (NCBI taxonomy): Eukaryota > Metazoa > Chordata > Mammalia > Rodentia > Gliridae > Graphiurus > Graphiurus murinus. Next base: position 25,534 of record PVLC010003015.1, read on the forward strand.
GTCAAGCCCAGCACCTATCAATGAAATGGTGAGAACCTAAAAATTCAAAGAAAGGAGATGGTCATCCCATTACCTCATTCCCGCCATGTGCCCTTGGCCACCCCCCTCTCTTGATCTCCTATAAGAAAAGGGTTGCAAAGATACTGGGGGCCTCTCTCATGCACTCAAGGTGGCCCACAATCTCCCTTGAACGTGTATCCCCACTTTTCCTAAATAAAACCTCTGTCCTTGCACATGCTGAAATTTTTGCCACTGAAGCCAAGAAACAGAATTATTGTGCTTCCCCTGGCAGAAGGTGCTCAAGAACCTACTGTAATAAGTGGACCTAAAATGGCTGAAAGTATCCACGCAGACCCAAGAAGGTGGCAGAGGCCAAGTGCAAGAGTTTTTTGGGTTTTTTTTAACATTATATATTTTTTCTTTCTCTTCACCTTTTTAATTTGTATGTTTCTTTGATTTTTGCTGCTGCTCTGCATTTGTCTATTTGTAGGGTTTTGTTTGTTTTTATACCTTTTAGAAGTTTTTTCCTCTTTCCTATCTCTTCCTTTTTCTCCTTCCTTTTTGTTTTTTCCTCTGTTTTGTGGTGCAGGGGATTGAGCCTAGGAACCTAGTGAATGCTGGGTAAGTGCCCTGGGACACACCCCCACCCCCACCCAAGGGGCCAGCCCCTCCCTGCAACTCCTCCCTAATCTGTCTCCTTAGCAAAGTAGGAGATGGGGGGGGGGGCAGTTTTGAACAAGAGCTTTTTTTTTTTTTTTTTTTTTTTTTGCGGTACTGGGGATTGAACTCAGAGGCATTCTACCTCCAAGCTATACCCCCAGCCCTATTTTTTATTCTTTATTTTGAAACTGAGTCTCACTAAGTTGCGGAGTGCCTCACTAGGTAGCTGAGGCTGGCCACGAACCCGGATCCTCCGGTCTCAGCCTCCCGAATGCTGGGATTACAAGCGTGCGCCACCACGCCCGGCTGAAGAGCTTTTGAACAGCTTTCACATCTCTTCTAAGCAAGCCTCAAATGAAAAAGAAAACAAACAAAAAGTAAATAAATAAAACCTGGCAAGGAAACACCCAAAGCCACAAGGGAAAGCAGCTCTTTTCCAACAAAGAAACTTTACCAATTAAGCAATTTTTTTTTCCGGTACTGAGGATTGAAGTCAGGAGCATTCTACCTCCCAGCTACACCCCCAACCCTATATTTTATTCTTTGTTTTGACACAGGGCCTCACTAAATACCTAAGGCTGGCTGTAAACTGCAATCCTCCTATCTCAGCCTCTCAGGTACAGGAATTACAAGCATGTGCCCCAGCTTAAGCAATTCTTAAGGTCCTTTATTTATTTATTTACTTATTTATGGTACTGGAGATTGAGCCCAGAGGCATTCTACCTCCAAGCTATACCCTCAGCTGGATTTTATTTCTTATTTGGAAACAGAGTCTCACTAGGTTACTGAGAGCCTTGCTAAGTTGCTTAGACTGACTTTGAACCTGTGATTCTTTTGTCTCAGCCTCCCAAGTACTCGGATTACAAGCATGTGTCACCATGTCCGGCTTTGGTTTTTTATTTATTTTTAAAATTTTTTATTTTTTTATTTTTTGCAGTACTGAGGATTGAGCCCAGGGGCATTCTACCTCTGAGCTACACCCCCAGCCCTATTTTTTATTCTTTACTTTGAAACAGGGTCTCACTAAGTTGTAGGGAACCTCACTAAGTAGCTGAAGCTGGTCTCGAACCTGCGATCCTCTTGTCTCAGCCTCCCAAGTACTGGGATTAAAAGCATGTGCCACCACACCCGGCCTGGCTTTATTTTTTATTCTTATTTTGTCTCTTCCTCTCCTCTTATGTGTGTACATGTGAGAGACTGGCTGTGTTAAGTTTTGTCTGTCAGACTCTTAGTGAACCTGTTTGCCAGGGCCTTGTATTAAATCCATATCATATCACTATATCTAAAAATTATATGTTGGCTACTAGAATTCTTTTTTATTTTCACTATCTCTAAGCTTTATATTACCTAACTGCATTTAAACTCTTATTCTACTTGATTCTATTTTCTATTTTACCCTATTCTTGCATTCCTTACTCTAGTCCTTCCTCCTCACTCACCTTTCACCATTGAATACAATACAATTAGCCCTTGTATATACCAGCTGACTCTTCTAAACCCCTAATATTAAGCCGGGCGTGGTGGCTCATGCTTGTAATCCCAGCATTTGGGAGGCTGAGACCGGAGGATCCAGGTTCGCGGCCAGCCTCAGCTACCTCGTGAGGCACTCTGCAACTTAGTGAGACTCGGTTTCAAAATAAAGAATAAAAAATAGGGCTGGGGGTATAGCTCGGAGGTAGAATGCTCCTGAGTTCAATCCCCAGTACCGCAAAAAAAAAAAATAAACCCCTAATACTGAGGTTGGACCAGATAGGTGAACCAACAGGAAGGACTGCCAGACACTAAGGACAAACTAATCACAGTTGACAGACAGAACTGTCCAGCACCTCCAACATCAAAGTTTAAAAACACACAGGGCACAAACAGCTCTGTTCATACCTCAGAGCCTACTCCCTATTACAGAGGTTGCCAGAGACAATAAGCCTCACAGCTATCTCGAGCCTCAATCTAAACAAATCCTCGCCATAAAAGTTTGTTCTCAGCTGTGCTGTAAACAGCAAAGGCCATAAACATAAAAGTTACAGATAGCCTCCATTTGCCTCAAAAAAAGCCCCTGAGAAAAGTTTCTCTAACACAAACAACCGCATACCATAGGTAGCCTCCCCAGAGCAGCTTTGTAGATAAGAAACTTGCCAGATACCAAGACTTGCTAGAGCCTAACCCCCCCTCCCTTAGGAATATACCTTTAGAGATAACTGCAAGCTGTACCCATTCCTCTGCCTCAGTTTTACAACATTGTATAAATTGAGCTACAAAAAATAAAGCCTCAGAGTCTGACACTGCACTGCAGGCTCTCCGCGTTTCTTTTCTTTTTCATCCCATTCCGTAGGTGCGTAAAGGTTCCCCTGAACACCCCCGTTCTCAAAGTCCTCGCGGGCCAGGGCAAGAGGTGACAGACAGGTCCCCTGACTTTAATAACTGGAACCCATCAACAACATCATAGCAGCAGACAGACAGAAACCTAGAATAATTGCAACCCAGTATTGACCATCTATAGCAGTACAACAGTGGGGTAATACAGGACACAGACCTCAAAGTCAGCATTAAAGGATGATAAATACCTAAGAGAAAGCAGAGAATATCCATATAGTAGAGGCTATTCATTTTTAAGGAATACCTCAAAGTAAATATCTATGACCAGGATAAGATACTCTAAAAGGGAGAAAGAATAGACATAGGAAACCCATAGAGCTAGAGAAAGCCATCAAATGCAACAAATATATAAACTTAAGAAACATGAAATCATGAGAAAGAAGAATAGCAGGGAAACAATGAGTCCCCACAATCCACAACAGAACCTACCAACACAGAGACGCAGAGAATGGAAAAAGGACAATTCAGAAGATTAATAGTAGAAATGATACAGAATTTCCAAAAAGAGTTCAAAGAGAGTCTGAAAGAAGTGAAAGATCAAATCAATAAAAAATCTGATACCGGAGCCGGGCATGGTGGCGCACGCTTGTAATCCCAGCATTCGGGAGGCTGAGACTGGAGGATCCGGGTTCGCGGCCAGCCTCAGCTACCTAGTGAGGCACTCCGCAACTTAGTGAGACCCGGTTTCAAAATAAAGAATAAAAAATAGGGCTGGGGGTATAGCTCGAAGGTAGAATGCCCCTGAGTTCAGTCCCCAGTACCGCAAAAAAAAAAAAAAAAAAAAAATCTGATACCCTGAATAAGAATCAAAAAGAAGCTCTGAAGGAAGTAAAGGATGTAATAAATGAAGTGAAGACATCAATACAAACCATCAACAGTAGACTAGACCACATGGAAAACAGAATCTCACTCTTAGAAGATGGCCACTCAAAAATGAATACACAGTATATAATTGAGAAAAATAATTTGACAGCATGAGTTGGACATGGAAAAGATCTAGATCTGGGCCAACCAAAATAGGTGTCTACATTATAATTTATAATGATGCTTCTGCCTTTAGGCTCATAGGAGAAATATAAAGTGGCATTGATGCCCAAAACTTCTGAGTATTTATAAAATGCTGTACAGTTAAGCCTGTCTTGTTTAAAGTTTTACAGGTCTAGGACCACCAACATCATAAATCCTATTCCTTTTAGGTACTGGACAGTTTAAGAGTCCTGCTCAAAGTTTAAAAAAAAAAAAGCCTATTAAACTCTTCTATGTACTGTAAACTAGGAATCTTACTAAACTAAAAACTTTAAAGATACTTAAGAGTTAATAAAGTATCCCATAGAATAGGAGAAAGATACAATAACCTAAAACCTAAAGTAAGTTGCTTGTTTTACAGAAGGTTCTGCTAATATGTAAAAACAAAAGACAGATAGTAGTGGTATATGATCTTTATAGTAAGCAAATTATTGTTACTATATTAATAGTATCATAGAAGCCAATAAGCTAAATTGTATACTGTGGTTTATGCTTTTCATGCCTCCTGGCACCCTCAATCATCAGGAAAAGTTAAAAGGGCTAACTTACACATCAAGACCATTTTGGCAAAGCTATGCCAAGAGACCTCAGAGCCCTGGTTACGCTTATTACCTATTGCTTTACTGAGAATCAGAATTGCTCCTAAAACTTCTCTTCAGTTGAGCCCTTATGAAATACTTTATGGAAGACCTTTTCGGACTTCAGATCCTGTCATTGATCCTAAAACACAGGAAATGATTAAATATGTAGTTAATTTGGGCCAAGTACAAAAAGCCTTATTGGAATATGGCAATAAGGTTCTTCCAACTTCTGATGACCCAATAAGCTCAATGAAAAGGCTTTTAGAACTGATCAACAGAGTTAGCAAAGTGTCTGCATACAACATCAATCTTAAAAAATCAGAAGCTATTCTGTATACCAACCATAAATCCACTGAAAAACCCAGAAAATATTTCCACTCATGATAACCCTCAAAACAATAAAATACCCAGGGCTAAACCTAATCAAGGAGGTAAAAGACCTCTACAAGGCAAATTATAAAACACTGAAAAAAGAAATTAAAGAAGATCTTAGAAGATGGAAGGACCTCCCACGCTCTTGAATAGGCATAATAAATATAATCAAAATGGCCGTTCTTTCAAAAGTGATCTAAAAATCCAATGCAATACCCATTAAATTACCAAGGTCATTCTGCACAGACATAGAAAAATCAGTCCTTAGATTGATTTGGAACAAAAAACCTAGAATAGCCAAAGTAGTTCTCAGCAACAAGAACCACAAATCACAATACCTGACTTCAAACTATACTACAGAGGGATAGTAATGAAAACAGCATGGTATTGGCACAAAAGCAGACACATAAACCAATGGAGCGGAATAGACAACTCAGAAACAAATCTACACACTTACAGCCAATTAATTTTTGACAAAGGAGCCAAAAACATACACTGGATAAAAAGCCACTTCAACAAATGGTGTTGGCAAAACCATATGCAGAAAAAATGGAAATAAACCCCACTTTCTCACCCTGCACAAGAGTCAACTCAAGATGGATCAAAGACCTGGAAATTAGACCAGAAACCTTGCAGCTACTTAAAGAGGGCATAGGACCAACACTCCAACATATAGGCATGGGTAAAAACTTCCTCAGCGAAAGCCGGGCATGGTGGCGCACGCTTGTAATCCCAGCATTCGGGAGGCTGAGACCGGAGGATCCGGGTTCGCGGCCAGCCTCAGCTACCTAGTGAGGCACTCCACAACTTAGTGAGACCCGGTTTCCAAATAAAGAATAAAAAATAAGGCTGGGGGTATAGCTTGGAGGTAGAATGCCCCTGAGTTCAACCCCCAGTACCGCAAAAAACAAAAACAAACAAACAAAAACTTCCTCAGCGAGACCTCAAAAGCACAAGAAATTAAATTGAAGATCAATTTGCATTAAACTGAAGAGCTTCTGTGCAGCAAAGAAACTATCAAGAACCTCAATAGAGAGCCAACAAAATGGGAGAGAAATTTTGTCAACTACTTCTCTGATAGAGGACTAATATCTAGAATATACAGAAAACTCAAGAAACTCACTCTCCCCCCCAAAATAAAACAAATAATCTTGCGCATTTTTTTAAATGGGCAAGTGAGAGCCGGGCATGGTGGCGCATGCTTGTAATTCCAATACTTGGGAGGCTGATACAGGAGGATTGCAGGTTCATGGCCAGCCTCAGCTACTTAGTGAGGTCCTCTGCAACTTAGTGATACCATGTTTCAAAATAAATAGCTCAGAGGTAGAATGTCCCTGGGTTGAATCCCCAGTACTGAAAAGGGGGGCGGGGGGGAACAAGTGAACTAAATAGATACTTCATGAAAGAAGAAATACTAATGGTCAATAAATGTATGAAAAAATGTTCAAAACCATTAACAATCAGAAAGATGTAAATCAAAACTACCCTGAGATTTCACCTAACCTCAATTAGAATGGCAATCATTAAAAACACAAACAAATGCTGCTGAGGATGTGGAGAAGTAGGTACTCTAATACACTGTTGGTGGGATTGCACTACTTTGGAAAACAGTGTGGAGGATTCTCAGAAGAATGGGAATGAACCTACCATACCACCCCTGGGTATCTACCCAAAAGAAGGGAAACCAAACCCTCAGACCAATGCATGTGTATCCAAGTTTATAGCTACACAGTTTACAATTGCCAAACTATGGAGCCATCCGAGATGTCCATCAACAGATGAATGGATTACAAAACTATGGGATATGTACACAATACACAATGGAATTTTACTCAGCTGTAAAGAAGAAGAGAATTATGTCATTTGCAGGGAAATAGATGGAACTGGAAAACATTATGCTAAGTGAGATTAGTCAGTCACAAAAAGTGAAAAGTCAGATGTTCTCCCTAAAATGCGGAAGCTAGACAGAAAACAGGACATAGGAGGAGGGACTCCAGACAAAGGAGGAGAAACCTTAGATGAGTGAAGAAGGTGACCTGCCACAACACCTTAATAGCTGGATCTTGAGCCAGGCTCAGTCCACTGGAGTCCTGCAAGTCAGAATTCTGATTCCAAAAGAAGGAATGCGTGGCATATCCCACTTTGCATTATGTTATATTCTGGAAATTTGGGATGTTTTGGGTTTTGCTTTCACATTAATTGAAAAGGAAAATTTCTTAGAAACACAAGATGGCTGGACGGATAATGATTCCTGAATATTAGCTGAAAAAACAGTGCCTCAAGACAATCTATAAGGTATTCATTAACCTTTTACAAACATCAAGAAATGGGCTTTGCAAGCTTAGTTACTAAACAGCCCTACATTCCCTATCAGCATACAGGTTAGAAACAAAATAAATAAACCAAAGAAACTTAGGTCTACTATTTTATCTATGAATAAAGAAAGCTTTAAGACAGATAGTTTGCCCACTTCCCCCTCTCTCTAAAACTTCTCCACCACACATTAACTAACTCGAGCTGCCTGAGAAAAAGATAAAAACACTAGCTAAACAAATAGTGACGATTTAAACTAATGGAAAGAGACTCTTCGTCGTTAACCTTTAACACTGTTTTGTACTAAAAGAATTTTTATATACATATTATATTCTGTAACCTTTACTGTTTTCTTAATCCCATCAAATACCATGGGAAATGGCTTTTCTAGTTAAAGATGTACCCACTCGACCTTAGGAAAAAACAAGTCTGTAAAAATTCCTGCTCTATATGCCTCATTGTAAAAAGATAGTATAAAAAACAACTACTAACAAGAAATAAACAGATGCGCTTCAACACTGCATTGGGTGTGAGCATATTCTCTCCACCTCGTCTCATTCCCCACCTATCGAGGGACCCTCGACCCCACTGCTCCGAGGGCTGGCTCCTGGCAGTGACCTAAGGGAGACAGGAGGGGGGAAGAAGGAAATGCCTCAATGGTCATGATGTACATACAAAAATCTATCAATCACTGTGCTGAGCACAGGAAGAAGGGGGGGGGAGGGAATAGGGCAGGAACTGAGGGAGGCCTCAATGAGTGCTGAGTATATGTATGCCTTTATCACCCTGAACTTCATCAAGATGTATGATTACAATTCACCAATTTAAAAAGAAAAAGGAAGCCGGGCGTGGTGGCGCACGCTTGTAATCCCAGCATTTGGGAGGCTGAGACTGGAGGATCCGGGTTCGCAGCCAGCCTCAGCTACCTAGTGAGTCACTCCGCAACTTAGCGAGACCCTGTTCCAAAATAAAGAATAAATAATAGGGCTGGGGGTATAGCTCGGAGATAGAATGCCCCTGAGTTCAATCCCCAGTACTGAAAAAAAAAAAAAAAAAGGAAATACTTGAAGGGTCATCTCATTTTATTGTTATCCATAGACTACGTCAAATACTGCCTACATTTCCCTAGAGTCTAGTTTTTCCTCACTCCAACTCATTCTATATACCATTGCCCAGTTAATCTTAGTTGTATGACCTTGAGAAAGTCACCTAACTTCTCAGGTCCTCAGTTGCTTCATCTGCAAAGTGATGTGACTGTGCTAGATTAGCCTTAATTCCCTCTGAGGTGCAGTGGGTGCCACTGAGATTAGGGGTAAAAATGGGCCAGAGGATGAGTTGGCAGGCTTCTGTGTCTCTGCTTCAGACACTTTAGATCTTTTTATTTATTATTTATTTATTTATTTATTTTGTGGTACTGGGGATTGAACCCAGGGGCATTCTACCTATGAGCTACACCCCACAGCCCTATTTTTTATTCTTTTTATTTTGAAACAAGGTCTCACTAAGTTGTGGAGGGCCTCACTAAATACTTGAGGCTGGTCTCGAATCTGAATCCTTCGGTCTCAGTCTCCCAAGTACTGGGATTACAAGCATGTGCCACCAAGCCCGGCTAGGTCCTTTTAGAAATTATAGGCCTCTATAAAACGTGGTTTGGGAAATGAGTTATGCCACCACAAAAAGTTTAAGTACTATCATATTTCCATGATTTCTAAGGGCCCTTCTACTTCCCCTCACCTACAATTTTTGTAAATCTCTCATACACAAGATGAATTTAATGTGATAAAATGTTTATGCACAGAAACACAACAAAACCACTCATTATTCTTCTTTAAACCAGGCGTGGTGGCACACGCTTGTAATCCCAGTACTTGGGAGGCTGAGACAGGAGGATCACAGGTTCGGGGCCAGCCTCAGCTACTTAGTGAGGCCCTCTGCAACTTAGTGAGACCGTTTCAAAAAAAAAGAATAAAAAATAGGACTGGGGGTGTAGAATGCTCCTGGGTTGAATCCCCAGTACCGCAAAATAAATAAATAAATAAATATTATTCTTTTTTACCCTAGCTTCTTCTTAATCTTGGTATCATCTCAAGATGAAATACAATGTTTATAATGACAATTGTAATATATAACAGTCTGAAAGTAGTAACTCACAATTATGTCATTTTGAAAGCCATTTGGCTTACAAAGTTCAGCATCAAATTCAAATTCTGCTTATTTTCTTTTCTTTTCGGCAACAATACAGTCAAGTCTTTTGTAGGAGGGGTGGGGAGTTGGGGATTGGCTCTATTTTTTTTTTCTTACTTTGAAACACGATCTTGCTAATTTGTTGCAGCTCTCAATAAGATACTGTAGCTGGCCTCAAACCTGACATCCTCCTGTATCAGTCTCCCAGGTACTGGGATTACAGGCTTGCACCACCATGTCTGGCTAAGACATGTCTTAATCCAAGCAAATGCAAAGAACCAAATTATCTTTGGCTTCACAATTACTGAGTCTATGAGTCTCCTCCATAAATACTTTCTTCTTTGCATTCCTAGCCAAGGCTAAGCCTGAAAGTCACTGTTTGAAAGAAGCCTTCCCAGGTAATTCTAATAAACCTCCCCTTGCAATCCCTGCTTGACAAGCTAAGGAGGAAGTGGGGCTGTGGCAAATTATCCATTTGATTATCTGGGGAGCCTTTTTCCACTCCATTTAGGCTCCAGCCTCCTCTACTGCTTATAAAGCACTGTTCTTTCTTGGGGCTTAATTCTCTCTCACATGAAAGATTTTCATCATTTTAAATCCTACTCAGCTGAAGGTTGATGGACTGGAAACAACTGAACTCAGAAGACACTAGCTTTGTCACAAACTGGTTGGGTAAGTCCCTTCACCTTTCGTGTCCCAGTTTTTTCCTTTGCCTTTTGAGGTTCCCTTCCAGCTTTGAAATTCTAAAATTGAGTTGTCCTAGGAGAGTTAAGTAGAAGGCACACTGTTCACCTCCTGAAAATAAACTTTTAAACTAAATATATATATAGTGTGTGTGTGGTACTGGGGATTGAACTCAGGGGCATTCTACCTCCGAGCTATACCCCCAGCCCTATTTTTTATTCTTTATTTTGAAACAGGGTCTCACTAAGTTGCGGAGGGCTTCACTAAACAGCTGAGGCTAGCCTCGAACCCGGATCCTCCAGTCTCAGCCTCCCAAATGCTGGGATTACAAGCGTGCGCCACCACGCCCGGCTTTCTAAATATATTTTAAACTCAATGCAGTTGAGAAGAAAAATTCATATTGCTCAAAGCAATAATGTCCTTTTTTTCAAAGTCCTGAAATTATACTTTATACAATGCTGTCCCGTGGAAATACGTGAGCCACCAATGTAACTTTATTCTTTTAGAGGGGTACTGGGGATTGATTCCAGGGGCATTCTACCTCTGAGCTACACCCTGAGTAGTATTTTGTGGGTTGGTCTCACTAAGTTGCTGAGGGTCTCGCTAAATTGCTGAGGCTAGCCTCCAACCTGCAATCCTCCTGTCTCCGCCTCCCAAGTACTGAGATTACAAGAGTGCATCACTATTCCCAGCTACCAGTGTAAATTTAAATGTAGCTTTATCATTTCAACATGGAGTCAACATTAAGAAGTATTGAGATATTTTACATTCTTTTTTGTAATGTTTTCAAAATCTAGTGTGCAGTTTACACTTACAGCACATCTCAATTTAAAATAGCCACATTCAGCAGGGCGTGGTGGCGCATGTCTGTAATCCTAGTACTTGGGAGGCTGAGACAGGAGGATCGCAGGTTCCAGGCCAGCCTCAGCAAGCAGTGAGACTCTCATCAACCTAGGGAGACCCTATTTTAAAATAAAAATAGGCCCGGCGTGGTGGCGCATGCTTGTAATCCCAGCATTTGGGAGGCTGAGACTGGAGGATCCGGGTTCGCGGCCAGCCTCAGCTGCGTAGTGAGGCCCTCCGCAACTTAGTGAGACCCCGTTTCAAAATAAAGGATAAAAAATAGGGCTGGGGCTGTAGCTTGGAGGTAGAATGCCCCCGGGTTCTATCCCCAGTACTGCAAATAAATAAATAAATAAATAAATAAATAAATAAATAAATAAATAAATAAATAAAGTAAATCGGGCATGGTGGTGCACGATTGTAATCCCAGTATTTGGGAAGCTGAGACAGGAGGATCACAGGTTTGCGGCCAGGCTCAGCTACTTAGTAAAGCCCTCTGCATCTTAGTGAGACCCTGTTTCAAAATAAAGAATAAAAAAATAGGATGGGGGGATAACTCAGAGGCAGAATGCCCCAGGGTTCAATCCCCAGTACCACACACACACACGACAAAAGAATAAAAATTTAAAAAAAACAAAACAGCCACATTCACGTGGTTGGTGGCCAACTACTGAACGATGCAGTTCTGATGATTGGGCTGCTTTCCAAACCGATTACTTTTCTACTCATATAATGACATTGAGCATTTAATAAGTACTCGGGCTGGGGGAGGGGAGACGTGCGAAGACGAATCAGATTCTTTCTGGTAAGGGAGACAGATTTGTAAATCACTATTATACAGTGTGGTAGGTGGTATGATAGGGATGAGCGGGGAGTAACGTAACATTTGACCTGGCAACTAGTGCCATGAAAGGAAGCCAGCTGCAGGGGGATCAGAGTTGCAGGTTACCTAACTATGTGGTCTAAGGCGAGAGGCTTCCCCCAAAGTCGGGAAGGGGGTGACGTGAAGGGGAATCGGTGAGGCGAGGGTAGTTGGGAGGAACCCGGAGCTCCGTCTGGTGTGGGGGCCACTTGCACTTGGCTAACCGGTGACAGGAGCCTGCGGCGGCGGGATCCAACTTAGGGAGCGACTCGCCAGCTAAGGCTCTGATTTCAGCCTCACCTCCCTGGGGTGTCGGAGCGCATGGGCTTTTGCTCACGTGTGTTTCCAACAGAAGCCTGTGATTCGAACTGGCCGCAAGTCAGAGGAGTGTACGGAAACCCGGTGGCCAGCGCCAGCAAACTGCTGCTCCCGGAAGTCCCTCCACGATTCGGTAACAATTAAACAGCTGGCCAATGCGGGGCCACTTCCGTTGTCGCGAGGCTCGCGGAATTCTCCTTTCCCAAGGCTGCCTTTGACCCAGGAAGTGAGGCCCTCCGGCTTCCTCCCTTCCCCCGAAGATGGCAGCATCTGAAGACGACTCAGAGCTGCCGCGGCTCCCTGAGTTGTTCGAAACCAGCCAGCAGCTTCTGGACGAAGTGGAAGTAGCGACGGACCCCTCCGGTTCCCGGATGGTCCAGAATAAGGTGTCTAAGGGCCTGGAGCTCCTTCAGAAGGCGGCCGAAATGTTATCGCAGCTCGACCTGTTCAGGTATGGGGAAGAGGGAGATAGCCGCGGAGAAGGAAAGTGATCCTGGTTATGGAGGGTGGAGCCTTTTGGCCTGGGCGGAGAGGATCTCTCTGTCTGAGCCCTTCCATTCTAACTGCTCGCTGCGCTGCGTTCTGGTTACTTGGTTTACGTTGCCGGCCTCTCTTCGGAGATGGTCCATAGCCCACGCCCCTGTCGGCTGACCGCAAAGGCACTGGGTTTGAGCGCTGGGGCACTTAAGATTAAAACCCGCGGCTCTCGCCTTTGTCCTGCTCCTTCCCAGCCCTCCTCTTCCCCAGGGAGCGAGGGCCACGGTTTGAATGCTCAACCAGGCTTTACAGCCTCCTCTTTGCTCTTTCCAGCCGAAATGAAGATTTGGAAGAGGTTGCTTCCACCGACCTGAAGTACCTGCTGGTGCCGGCGTTTCAAGGAGCCTTCACCATGAAACAAGTCAACCCCAGCAAACGTCTACAGCATTTGCAACAGGCTCGAGAACACTTTATAAACTTCTTAACTCAGTGCCATTACTATCATGTAGCAGAGTTTCAGCTGCCCCAAACTAAGAACAACTCAGCTGAAAATAACACTGCTAGTTCCTCCATGGCCTATCCTAACCTCGTTGCTATGGCATCTCAAAGACAGGCTAAAATAGAGAGGTGGGTCAATAGCCATAATTCAAGGGCTGCCCAATGGCAGTGCTATTAGAGGGTGCATGTGTTTTTGTGTGCGTGAATGACAGAATAGTGTATGTCACTCTCGGTTCTTTTTTAGCCTGTGCCCCATGAACACAACCTTTCCTCAGGTTTTTGAGAAGACTCTGCCTTTTTTGGTCACAATTCACCATGAGACCCCCTACTAACTTATGGTTGCCAACAGCAGCAGTGTGATTTAGCAGTGTCTCCCAACCTTTTTCACATGGCAACATAACAATATTTGTATAGGGCAAATGTTTCAGAAGGGCACAGTATCTCAACCTGTAGTCCATATATGTTCTGTTTGTTGAGTGGTTCTGTTCTAACAGAGTACTGAATCAACTGTGTGATATTTTGAACTGGTGATAATCTTGGCGAAATGTCATCATGTGATCTTGAGAAAGTTGCTTCTTAGCTTGTTTTGCAGTACTGAGGATTGAACCCAGGGACAGTCTACATCAGAGCTATACCCCCAGCCCTATTTTTTTTTTTTTTTTTTTTGGTGGTGGTACTGGAGATTGAACTCAGAGGTATTCTATCTCTGAGCTACTCCCTCAGTCTGGTTTTATTTTTTATTTTGAAACAGGGTCTCATTAAATTGCTGGGTCTAGTCTCGAACCTGTGATCCTCCTGTCTCAGCCTCCCAAATACTGGGATTACAAGCATGTGCCACCATGCCCGGCTTACTCTTAACTTTTTTAAAAAAGAAAAAACATTGAATGGGTGCTCACCATATCTAGGAACTATCTAGGCACTGGGATACAAAATGGATGGTCCTTGCCTTTGATTAGCATATACTCTGGTGAGGTAACAGACATAGAATGTCAGTATAAAATGATGTCATAGAGAGATGTGCATGGTACTGTGAGAGCAGACAGGAGAGGCACCTAGCCAAAGACCAAGTAGAAGAGAGAAAGGTCCTGGAAAAGGCAATTCCTATGCTGACTTATTTAAGGATGAAAGGAATATAATCCAAAGAAAAGAAGAAGGCATTAGCCCCCAGTAGTAATAGCATTAGTAAAGCCACTGAGACATTAAAGAAATGGTGCTGGGGCAGAGATATATGGGAGGAGAATAGCATCCATGAGCAATTACATGATGTTAAAACAAAGGGAGTGGTGAAGGGGAAGCAATGATGTTGGAAATGTAGGATCCAGACCACAACAAGCTTGAGATGTGAAGGAGCAGTCCTGTTGCTAAGAACTTGGGAGGGCATTTAAAGTCCAGCTCCATCATTTAATTACTCTGTGATTTGGGGCAAGTTACTTAGTTTCCCCAGCTGCAAAATGGGTAGGATAGAAGGAAACAGCAAGGAAAATGACCATGTTTCTGATTTAGGTAGATGAATGGAGAAATCATTGAGATGGGGGAGTGGAGGGGAAAGGGCAGAGTATGAATTTAGTGTTGAGACAGGCTACGTTTAAGATGCCTAGAAGACATCTAAGTGGAGGTATCTGGTAGCATGAAGCTCAAAAGGAGAAGTTTGGTCTACAGAGCTGAATCCCTTGTACCACACACACACACACACACAAATCGAATTGGGAAATAGAAACAAGGTATATCATTGTTTTTGTTTGCATTTCTTGGCCTGCAGGCTTGATCTCTGAATATTTCTTTCTTTTTGCGGTGCTGGAGACTGCATCCAGAGCTTTGTGCGTGCTAAGCAAGTGTTCTGTTACTGAGCTACACCACCAACCCCTTTGAACAGTTGGTAAAGTATCTGACAAGCCAGGCATGGTGGTGCACACTTGTAATCCCAGTACTTGGAAGGCTGAGACCTGAGGATCACAGGTTTGCAGCCAGCCTCAACTACTTAGTGAGGCCTTCCGCAACTTAGTGAGACATTGTTTCAAAATAAAGAATAAAAAAAATAGGGCCTGGGGTATAGCCTGGAGGTAGAATGCGCCTGAGTTTAATCCCCAGTAGGACACACACGCAAAAAAAATGACAGATAGAATATCAATACTATCTTTCTGCAGATAGATCCCACATTCATATCAATAGCCCAGACCCCTCCTGATATTCAGATTCCTACTTCTAACATCTTTTGTGGGTGTTTCACAGACATCTCAAATTTAACCTACCATAAAATTAAAGCTTTGTCTTCTTTTTTTTTTTTGACAATACTGGGAATTGAACCCAAGGCCTCCACACATGCTCAGCAAGCACTCCACCACTGAGCTACAGCCCCAACCCATGCCTTTCTTTCCCTCATGGTGCTGGGAATCAAACCGAGGGCCTCATGCATGCTAGGCAAGCACTGTACTACCAAGGTATACCCCTAGCCCAAACAGATGGCTTTTTGACCCCCAAGTATGTCCCACCCCTTGATCTTCACCATCTGAGTTAGTATAATGTCATTCACCCAAGTATGTATGTAAGAAGTCCAGAAGTTGGTGTCAACTCCTCCCTTTTTCTAAAATTCTTCATCTAGATCAGCAAAGTCTGTCAATTCTAGCTTTTAAAGGTATCTTCTATCCTATTGCTCTCCATCTCCACTAGCATACCTCTAGGCCACTAGAATCTCTCACCTGAGAGCCAAACCAGTAACCAAGGCCCTGTGTGGTCTAGTGCCTGTGTATTTCCAACCTCATTATGTATCATTCTCTCCTTGTTCGTTAGACTCAGCCACAGTGGCTGCCTTTCAGTACTTTGAACAGACCCAGCTTCTCTCTATAGAAACTCTGCACGTTATCCTCTTCATATGGCTAATTCTTTATCTTTTAGGTCTCAGCTTAAATGTCTTTCTTTGGAGAGGCCTTTCCAGACCAGTCCCTAACGAGTTAGCACCTGTCATTCTCTCTTTTTGCCCTACATTTGTTTCCTGTGAGGAAAATTGAGTTCTACATTTGCTTGCCATCTTGTAAGTATGGCAGTGGTATGGAGTTCCCCAAAAAGATGGACAAAAAGACAGCCTGGCAGTCGGGCACAGGGTAATCCCAGTACTTGGGAGGCTGAGATAGGATCACAGGTTCAAGGACAGCCTCAGCAAGTACTGAGACTCTCATCAACCTAGTAAGACACTTTCAAAATAAAAATAAGCTGGGCGTGCTCAGAGTCAGGAGGGTCACCAGGGTAGGGAATTCTAGGGATTAGCAACTGTCCATGCAGTGGCCCACCATGGGAAGTCTAAAGTGATGCTGAAGGTCAAGGACAGTAGCAGTAGTTTTCAGTCTCTTCCTTGGAGCCCTAAGATTCCACTGCACTGCGTGGGTAATGTGGGGAGCTCTTCCCTGATTTGACCAAGACAGTTCTTATTAGAAGAAAATGTTCTTCTGCCAAGACCAAGTGGTTTTACAAACACTGGCCTAAAAGCAGGTGCTGAGGAGACAGAGGACTTAAGGATGAAAAAGAGCCTAGTCATAGAAACAAGGAAGTCAAAAAGAGGGAAAGGAGCAAAGAGTATATGAGCCATACATGCGAGGGGAATGGAAAATGAAGCAAAAGAACCGTATTCAGAGGACAGCTGAACACTGGTCTAGCCCAAAATTTACCCTGGACTATATACATTCCAAGACTTTTCTCCCATGACTTAGGTACCTGCAGGAAGGGGGGTGGGAGAACAGTGGGACTGGCCAAACATTCTCAAGTAATCTTACTAATAGCATTCATGAGCTAGGAATTGGCTTTCATAGTGTTTTACTTAGAATGCTGCCTATGATAATGGTGTGACAGCTGTTTATAACATATGAAATGCCTACACATTGAGTTAAAAGAGCCTAAATTTTTTACAATAGTGTTTCCAAGCCACATTTGGTGGTGTGCGCCTGCAATCCCAATACTTGGGAGGCTGAGACGGGAGGACTACAGGTTCAAGGCCAGCCTCAGCAACTTAGCATGATGCTTGGTAACTTAGCAAGAGCTTATCTCAAAATAAAAGGTCTAGGGGTGTAGCTCAGAGGTAGAACACACCTGAGTTCAATCCCCAGTACCTCAAGTAAGTGTTTCCAGAGCAGTGGTCCTTTTCATGGACCCCTCTGATTGATTTAAAAACAAAAAAAACCTGCGAAACCACTCCCCAGCAAAAAAAAAAAAAAAAAAAAAAAAGAGAGAGAGAGAAATACATCATGAGTTCTGTATAACATTTCGGGGAGTTCTAGGACCAGCCCCTTTCTCCTGCACTTGCTCCATAGACTTCAGGCCGAGACCCTTTGATTTGGGTGAACATCTGCAAAGGAGCGGCTGATTCTGGAGGTCTGGAGTGGAGTTGCAGGCAGAGATATTTGGGGATCTTAATATTTTTCCTTAATTCCTCTCTTTGTCTCTAGCCCTTATATCAAATAAATCAAGCAAAAATGACCTTTTTTTTTTCAGTAGGGATTGAACCCAAGGGCACTCTACCTCTGAGCTATATCCCCAGTCCTTTATTTTGAAATGGGATCTCGTTAGGTTGCTGTGGGTCTTACTATGTTGCTGAGGCTGGCTTTCCTTCTGTTTCAACTTCCCAATCATACACTTCCATGCCTGGCTCCTGATTAGATACATAGTTAGGCAGTCACACACTAGGGATTGAACCCAGAAGTATTCTATCCCAGAGCTACTCTTTTTACTTTGAAACAATCTTGCTAAATTGCTGCTTCAAACTTGCAATTCTCTTGTCTCAGCCTCCGAAGTATTGGGATTACAGGCATGTTACCACCACATGCTGCTCTCATTTTATATTTTAAATATATCTGTATCTCACTATCTCCATCACTATTTTCCTTCTCCAAGTTACCGGCTCTCACCTGAATAGTGTCAGTATCTTCTTCATTGTTTCCCTGCTTCCACCCTTGTCCCAGCCCCCACTCCACACAACAGCCAGAATGACCCACATTTTTAGAAAAGTCTTCCTATCACTCTGTTTTATTCATGTCATATATGCTATTCAAAAGCCTCCAGTGAGCCAGGTATGGTGGCACATGCTTGTAATTCCAGTAATTAGGAGGCTGAGACAGGAGGATTGTAGGTTCAAGACCAGCCTAGGCAACTGTGGAGTGTAACCCCTGGGCTCAATTCCCAGTGCCACACACACACACACACACACACACACACAGCCTCCAGTGAGCCAGGTGAGATGGTGCATGCTTGTAATCCCAGTACTCAGGAGGCTAAGACAAGAGGATTGCAGATAGGAGGCCAGCCTCAGCAACTTTAGCAAGGCCCTCTTTCAAAATAATAAAATAGAGCTGGGGGTGTATCTCAGAGGTAAAGTGTCCCTGGGTTCAATCCCCAGTACCACAAACAACAAAAATTCCTCCAGTAGCATTATCACCTCAAAATACCTTGGTATCTAGGGTATCATGGCCCTGACCATCTCTCTGACTTCATTTCCTATCACTCTTTCACTCCATGCCAGCCACACTGATCTGTTATTTCTAAAACATGTCAGGCCACACACTCTCCTTTCCCAGGGAATTTTGTGTTTTCTTTTCCCTCAGAACAATCTATCTGCCAGGCATTGTGGTGTGCATCTCTAATCTCAGTATTTGGGAGGTTGAGACAGGGTGATCACAAGTTCAAGGCTAGCCTCAGTAATTTAGGGAGACCCTGTTTTAAAATAAAAAATAAAGCTGGGCATGTTGGTACACACCTATGATCCCAGTACTTAAGAGGCTGAGATGGGAAGATCGCCAGTTCATGGCCAGCTTCAGCAATTTAGCAAGGTATTCCAAACTTTAGTGAAACTCATTTCAAAAAAATAGTGCTGGGAGTATAGCTCAGAGGGAGAATGCCCCTGAGTTCAATCCCCAGAACCACAAAAAGAAGAGGTTTGAGGGTATAGCCCAGAGATAAAATACCTCTGGATTCAACCCCCAGTACCAAAAAAAAAAAAAAAAAAAAAAAAAAAAAAAAAGATCTTTCAGATATTGGTATGGTTTGCTTATTTTTTGAAGGCTTTAGTTAGCTGTCTCTCTTGACCACCCGGTATATAATAGCATCCTACTTCTGCCCCATCACTCTATCACTTAACTTTGCTTTTTACTGCTTCACAGCACTTATCTCCGCCTGATTCATCATCTGTTTCTTTTGTCTATCTTCTCCCACTAAAATGAAAGTTTCGTGAAAGCAAGGACTTCTTTTACAAACTGCTATCTCCAGTTCCTTTCACACAATAGGTACTCAGGAAATACTTGTTGCATGAATGATAGGTGACATCCTAGAATGAGACCTGGAAAAAAGCAGCGAGGGTGCTTATGAGTTCTTAAATTAGATAAGGATGAGTCAGTAGAGCTGGGGATGTTTTGCCCAGAAGAGATGACTAACTTTTAGACTCTTTCATAAGGAATTCCTGTATCAACGGCAGGTGAGTGGTCCCTAGGATTGTATGATTCTTTGAAGATGTAACTCAGATGGGAGCCTGGTGGGAAGACCTGCGAGACACTAAGCACCCAACTGAGTCAGGGTTGATCTAATCAAATGACTAAAGTACTGTTGTCCCTAAAGATGATGGCAGGACTTGGGATCAGGTTACATCCCAATTTTTCTGCTCTTAGAATGTTATTTCTCAGCCCCTGCAGGGTCTTCCCTTGCTTTGTGATCAAAGGGAACTGCCTGGTCACAGGATCCAGGTTACTTACTACCTGTATGTTTGCCAAGGTAAAACTGTATTGTGTCCTTTTGAATTCCTCTGTTTTTAAGTTCATGGGTAATGCTTTTCTATGGAACAGATACAAGCAGAAGAAGGAGATGGAGCATAGGTTGTCTGCACTGAAATCTGTTGTTGAAAATGGTCAAGCAGATGATGAGCGTGTTCGTGAGTACTACCTCCTCCACCTTCGGAGGTGGATTGGTATCAGCTTAGAAGAGACTGAGAGCATTGACCAGGAAATAAAGATCCTGAAGGAAAAAGACTCTTCAAGACAGGTAAGCCTGGTCACTGCCCACATAGCTTGCAATGCTGCCATCAGCGAGTCAAATAAAATCATTGTAAATCTCCATAAAATCACTGTCTTTATTAGGATAAGTAGAGAAAAACTTAAGGTTCACTAGGGTAGCTTTGTCTTTACCTTTTAACAGTGTCCCCCAGTGCTTTCTAATCTGTAATAGACTTGTAATTGGAATTTTATCACAATAGAATGAGAGACAGAGACTTCCCTGAAATAAAAGCTGGTTTGAGCCTTGGAAAGTCATGGCTACTGAAGAAAGGAAGGGAGGACTTTAAATTCTACTTGATTTAAGCTGGGCGTGGTGGCATACGCTTGTAATCCTAGTACTTGGGATGCTTATACAGGAGGATCGCACAGGTTTGAGGCCAGTCTCAGTAACTTAGTAAGACCCTGTTTACAAATAAAAAAGGAAAAGAGCTGGGGATGTAGTTTGGAGGTAGAATGCCCCTGGGGTCAATCCCCAGTCCCCTCCCCCCCAATCTGCTTGACTATAATAAAGGAGGAAAATAGGATGAGAATGGTAAGAAAAACAGAACTTGAAGTGAGAGGAAAAAAAGACCAAGGAATGTGTTTAATATGGAGGAGGAATTAGAGCTTATCCTTACACAAAGGTACACTCTCATCCCTTTACATCACCCAAGCAGGAGACCGTACAGCAAAGACATCTCCATCGATGCACAGAATATTCACAATATTGGTAAAGAAAACCCACTGTAAAACAGCTCTGGCTGTCTTTGAAGATCATAGCCCTGTGTTGGAGCTGGTTCTTTAATAGAATAGGCTCTGTGGCTACTTGCTCTTTCATACAAGATGCAACACGAATTGAGTTAAATTTATCATCTGGTCACAGGCATTTCTTTAAGTCCTCAGAGAAACCTCTTCCTAATTTGAGCTGTACTAATTAGCCCAGGAGCTCTTGCCTCAGGATAACACCAATCTAGTTCCTTGTGTTAAGAGATCAAAGACTGAACAATTAGTATTCTAAGGCCAGAAGGCCCTGTGAGCACTTCTAAATGAATGTTTTGGTTTTTTACACATTTTGAGGCTATGTTTGGTGTTTTTTGTTTGTTTGTTTGTTGCAGTACTGGGGGTTGAACCCAGGGGCATTCTACCTCTGAGCTACACCCCCAGCCCTATTTTTATTCTTTATTTTGAAACAGGGTCTCACTAAGTTGCAGAAGGCCTCACTAAGCAGCTGAGGCTGGCTGCAAACCCAGATCCTCCTGTCTCAGACTCCCAAGTACTGGGATTACAAGCGTGCGCCACCACACCTGGCTGATGGTTTTTTTTTAATGCTCTCTCAGGTGGTATTGGATCTGGCTCTGGAGGTAATGGAGTTAGAACCAAGTGAGCACCTTTTCTTTAACATACTTTGTTTCAGTATGCCCCCAGAATGCCAGGGGCATTCTAGCTCATCCTTTCCCCTTTCACTTAAGAGCTTCCATTTCTAAAATACCCTAGTGTTGGGCGTGGTGTCATGTGCCTGTAATTCCAGTACTTTGGAGGCTGAGACAGGAGGATCCCAGTTTCAGGGCCAACCTCTGCAACAAGGGCAAGGAATGTAGCTCAGAGGTACAATGCCCCTGGATTCAATCCCCAGTACAAAAAATAATAATAAGATGTCCTAGGGGTTCTTGACAGTGAATAGTATAATTATATTGGAAGGGGTTTTAGAACAAGGGTCTTAATAATTTGATTTTCCATTGAAAGCTAAGCTGAGGAAAAGAGTTTCAAATTCAGCTCAGGAGATTTAGGTGGAACTTGGAAGGACACTTTGAAATTTCCTTGTTTGGAGGGAATATTCCAAAGCCAAGTAATTTTTTCCTTGTGGTAAGAAGATTCCTGGGAGGATTTTCTTTTTAGCAAGATACTCAATCTCCCTTTACTTTAGAGAGGTATATATGAATATCCAGGTGTGGTGATGCATGATTATAGTCCCAGTACTTGGAAGGCTGAGACAGAAGGATTGCAGGTTTGAGGACAGCCTCAGCAAGTAGTGAGACTCTCATCAACCTAGTGAGACCCTTTCTCAGAGTAAAAATAAAATAGGGTTGAGGGGTATAGCCTAGAAGTAGAATGCCCCTGAGTTCCATCCCCAGTACCACAGAAAAAAAAAAGAGTGAGTGAATTTTGAATCAAGAGCTTTTCCAACACTGGAAGACTTGAAAGCCTGTATGGTAGGTGGGTAAAATGGAAATGCACTTCTGAAATTAATTTTCTTCTTAGGCATCAACTTCTCAACAAGAGTCTCTTCAGGAGAAGCCTGCAATGAAACCCTTCATACTCACTCGGAACAATGCTCAAGCCAAGTAGGTGGTACTAGAAAGTAGCTTGCCTTCACAGCCCGTTTTTATGGTTCAACAGCAGTGTATGAGTAACACACAGAATGAGCATTGTTGAAAAATCATGGCATAGGGTCTGAGGCTGTAGCTCAAGTGGTAGAGCACAGGCTTAGCTTGTACAAGGGTCCCGGGTTCAATTCCCAGCACCGCATTGAAAAAAAGAAAGAAAAATCATGACTTCACCTATGGAGGCTGTTCTTTCCTCAAAGGAATATTAACTTTCCTGATGCCTGCCCTTATCAGATATTTCCTTCATATTGAGCTTAAAATTAAAAAAAGGAAGAAAACAGAATCTAATAGAGAATTGTGTATTTAATTTTTTTTCATTATTACCACTCTTCCTGCCTTCAACTGCAGTTCGCAAAAGAACATATTTGTTTATCTATGATTAAATCTGAGTTCTTGATGCTATTCCACAAGGTAGTAGTAAGATCTTCTTCCATGTAGCTTTCAGAGCCAACTCTAAATTCCCATTCCACGGTGTCACCTCTGCTCTGTGGGCCATTAGCTCCTGGGGTTGTTACTTGGGAGATGATCCTGGGCCATTTATTTTCTCCTGATAGCCCTTGACTTCAGTGCCCCTTTCTCGATGCCTCTTTTCATGTGTCTTTATGGGAGTTTGTACAACTCCTCCATAGAGAGCTGGGCTGAGGACTGAGGCTGAAACAAACGCAGGCCATGTCAGCCAAATGAAAAGTCTTTTTAATGCTACTGTTTTTGTTGTGTTTTCTAAGTGCATTGTGTTTTCTGCAGAGTATTTGGAGCTGGTTATCCAAGTCTGGCGACTATGACCGTGAGCGACTGGTATGAGCAGCATCAGAAATATGGAGCCTTGCCAGATCAGGGAATAGCCAGGGCAGCACCAGGTATGAAGGGGTGGGAGGAAAATAGTAGTATTACTGGTTCTTTACTCCCTGACAATTAAATTCTGAGCAAATGTTGCCTTTTAGCAGCAGTCTGGCCTGAGATTAATGTTCTATATAAGCTGGGCATGGTGGTGTATGCCTGTAATCTCATTACTTAGGATCCCAGATTTGAGGCCAGATTCAGCAAATTAGGAAGACCCTGTTTCCAAATTAAAAATAGGGCTGGGGGTGTAGTGCAAAGGTAGAACACCCCTCGGTCCAACCTCTAGTACCCCCACAAAAAAATTCTAGGTAGTGTCATGTTAATAATTAAAGTAAATAGCAGATTATTGTAAAAAGATATTACCTTTTAACTTTTACCGTTTTTTTGTTTTTGTTTTTGTTTTTGTTTTTGGTACTGGGGCTTGAACCCAGGGGCATTCTACTCTGAGCTATACCCCCAGTCCTATTTTCTCTATTCTTTATTTTGAATCAGGATCTCATTAAGTTGTGGAGGGTCTCACTAAGCAGCTGAGCCTGGCCACGAACCTGTGATCCTCCTGTCTCAGCCTCCCAAGTACTGGGATTACAAGCGTGTGCCACCATGCCCAGCGTTTAGGACAATTTTAAGTAGCAGATTATTGTAGGAAGATGGGGACAGTAGTAGCATAGTTTTTGAATCTCTCCAAATATGACTTAAAAACAGCAGCCAGATAGCCAAGCAAAACTCTATAGACAACAGTTTCATTTCTGGTAATGACAGAGAAGGTTGTATCAAGCCAGCACCTCATAGAGATTAAAAATTACACACTAAAGCTGGGCGTGATGGTGCGTGCCTGTAATCCCAGTCCTTGGGAAGCCGAGACAAGAGGATCACAGGCTCAAAGACAGCCTAGCAACTTAGCAAGACCCTGTTTAAAAACAAAGTATAAAAAGGGCTGGAGGTATAGCTCAGAGGTAGAATGCCCCTGGATTTATTTTCCAATACCAAAAAAAAATGTATTTAATTCACCTAGCCTACCAGACATGACGGCTTAGCAATAGAGCATTATGGCAGAGGTTCCCAAACTTATTTAAGTGAACAAACAGAAAGATACAGCTACAAATTTGTATTTGTATCTATATCATTGTATCATTGTATCATTCTAGCACCTCCCACAGGGGGCCAATATCACCCACTTAGGGAACCTATGCGAAGAGTGTGGTTTTATCCCTAAGGGGTTTGCTGGTGGCTATGGTTCATTACTGCTGCCCAGCATCAAGACAATCATACTGTATATTGCTAGCCTAGGAAAATCAATTTTTTTTTTTGCAATACTGGAGATTGAAAGCAGAGCTATACCTCCACCCCTATTTTTCATCCTTTATTTTGAAACAGGGTCTCACTAAGCTGCAGAGGACCTCACTAAGTAGCTGAGGCTGGCTGCGAACCTGCAATTCTCCCGTCTCAGCCTCCCAAGTACTGGGATTACAAGTGTGCACCACCATGCCCGGCCAAAAATTTAAAATTCGAAATACAGTTTCTACTAAATGAATATTACTTTCACAACATTGTAAAGTCAAAACATCGTATGTTGAACCATCTGTGTACTAATCACAATGTCTAGAATTCAATTTTAAACTATTAGACATGAAAAAATCCAGGAAAATATGACATATTTAAGAGGAAAAATAGAGCCGGGCATAGTGGCACATGTTTGTAACGCCAGTACTTGGGAGGCTGAGATAGGAGGATCTCAGGTTTGCAGCCAGCCTCAGGTACTTGAGTGAGGCCCTTAGCAACTTAGTGAGACCCTGTTTCAAAATAAAGAATAAAAATAGGGCTGGGGGGTATAGCTCAGAGGTAGAATGCCCCTGAGTTCAATCCCCAGTTGAAGAAAAAAAAAAAAAAGAGGATAAATAATCAACAGATACCAACCTGAAGATAACTCAGATGTTGGAAATTAGCAGACTAGTGCTTTAAAACAGTTATTTATGTACTCAAGGACAGAGAGGAAAATATGCTTATAGTGAATGAAAATAAATTATTTCAGGTGAGAAATAGAAACTACAAACAAAATCCTGTAATTGAAAAATATCATCTGAACTTTAAAAATCACTGAATGAACTTAGTAGCAGACTGGCAATGAGAGAAGAAAAATGTCAAGTTGTGCGTGGTAGCACATACCTGTAATCTCAGTACTTAGGAGTCTGAGACAGGAGGATCGCAAGTTCAAGGCCAGTCTCAGCAACCTAGCAAAACCCAGTTTCAAACCAAAATTTTTAAAAAGGGCTGGGGGTGTAGCTTGAAGGTTAGCTTAAAGATCAGTTAAAATTATCTACACTGAGAAAAATTATTAGAAAAAGTAAACAGTACCGTAGTGACCTATAAAACAGTATAAAAATGTCTAATGTATATACAATTGTAATATCAGTAGGAGAGAAGAATGAGGGAAAGGAATGCAAAAAAAAAGTTTTTTTATTTTAAGAAATAAGTGGTAAGCCGGGCATGGTAGCCCACACCTGTGTGACATCCCAGTGCTTGGGAGGCTGAGACAGAAGGATCTCAGGTTTGAGAACAGCCTCAGCAACTTAGTGAGACCCCATTTCAAAATAAAAATAAAATAGGGTTGGTGGTATCACTCCACCACAAAAGAAAGGAAGGGAGGGAAGACAGGCGGGTATATATATATGGTGCCTGGAAATTTCCCCAAATTTGTGAAACACAAATTTATAGGTACAGAAATTTCAACAAGCCTCAAGCAGATTAAATATGAAGATAACCACAC
This sequence comes from Graphiurus murinus, assembly GCA_004027655.1. Lineage (NCBI taxonomy): Eukaryota > Metazoa > Chordata > Mammalia > Rodentia > Gliridae > Graphiurus > Graphiurus murinus. The sequence continues at coordinate 51,714 of PVLC010003015.1, forward strand.
ATAGGCATGTTGTCGAAGCACCAAAAAAAAAAAAAAAAAAAAAAAAACAAAGAAAAAATCTTGAAAGCAGACAGATCACATACACATTCTCCAGGGAAGAACAGTTATGGGAATTGTTGCTGACTTCCCACTAGAAACAGTGGGAGAGAGAAACAGCAAAGCATCTTTAAAGTACTGGGAAATGGGTAAATGTCAATCCATCATTTTTTTTTTTTCTTCTTTTTTGGCGGTACTGGGGATTGAACTCAGGGGCATTCTACCTCCGAGCTACACCCCCAGCCCTATTTTTTATTCTTTATTTTGAAACCGAGTCTCACTAAGTTGCGGAGTGCCTCACTAGGTAGCTGAGGTTGGCTGCCAACCCGGATCCTCTGGTCTCAGCTTCCCGAATGCTGGGATTACAAGCGTGCGCCACCACGCCCGGCTCAATCCATCATTTTATAGCCATTGAAAATATCCATAAAAATGAAGATATAATTAGGACATTTTTAAAAGAATTCTTCGCCAAGCAGGGCATAGTGACCCACAACTGTAAATTCCAGTACTTGGGAGGCTGAGACAAGAGGATCACAGGTTTGAAGCTAATGCACAGTAACCTAACAAGACCCTATTTCAAAATAAAAAAGAACTGAGGGTGTAGCTCAGGGGTAAAATACCCCTGGGTTCAATCCCTGGTACCACAAAAAGGGGAGGGGGCACCCAGGCATGATGGTGCATGCCTGTATTCCCAGTACTTGGGAGGCTAAAACAGGAGGATCACAGGATCGAGGCTAGTCTCAGCAACTTAGCAAAACCCTGTTTCAAACTAAAAAATAAAATAGGGCTGGAGGTATAGCTCAGAGGTGGAGTGCCTCTGGGTTTAGTCCTCAGTACAAAAAACAACAACAAAAAGGAAGTCTTCAGTAGAAAACTAATATTAGAGAAATGCTGTAGTAATTTCTTCACGCCAAAGAGAATGATACCAGACAAAAAGTTGGATATTCAAGCAGGAGTGAAGAGCAGCAGAGATGTCAGTTAAGTGGTAAATACAAAGGACCATATCTGCCCCACACACACATCTAGTTTTTTATAGCTATATATGGCTTCTTACAGCAGAAAATATGATATCATATTGTGGGGTTTATAATATAACAGTTGGAATATATATGCTATCTATAGCAAAAAAAAAAGCACAAAAAGTACATGGGGCTATTTGTGAGATCTTTTTTATTTGAAGTGGTACATACTAACAGTAACAATTGCAATGTAAAAAATTACTATAGTAACTTAGTAACTTAAAATAATAAACATGTATCTTATCACATAGTTGCTTTTTTTTTTTTTTTTTTGGTACTGGGGGTTGAACTCAGGGGCATTCTACCTCCAAGCTACTCCCCCAGCCCTATTTTTTTTATTCTTTATTTGGAAACAGGGTCTCACTAAGTTGCAGAGTGCCTCACTGTCTCAGCCTGCCAAGTGCAACTAAGTAACTCTGGCTCAGGATATCTCCTAAGGTTGCTGTCAGCTAGAGTACAGTCTTTTAGAAGCTTCACTGGGGCTGGACCATCTGCCAGGTTCATTGATGTAGCTGGGGGCTTCTCCTCATGGGTCTCTCCGTAGAGTTACTTACATGAGCTTTCTTTCTCCAGAATGAATGATCTGAAAGGAGTTAAGATCCAGAGCCTTGGTGTCTTATAACTTAATGTTAGATGTGACATACTTTGACTTATGCCATATTCTATTTGTCACAAAGAACAATCCTAATATGGTGTGGGAGAGGACGATATAAGAGCTTGAATACCTGGAGGCTAGGATTATTGGGCACCATATGTGAAACTGCCTACACATGATATAATATCAACTCTAGGTAGACTGGGAAATTAGAGATGAGTATTGTATTTACTAAAGCAACCACTAAAAAAATACTGCATCAAGAAAATGAAAAGAAGCCAGACGTGGTGGCACACGCTTGTAATCCCAGCATTTGGAAGGCTGAGACCGAAGGATCTGGGTTCAAGGCCAGCCTCAGCTACCTAGTGAGGCACTCTGCAACTTAGTGAGACCCGGTTTCAAAATAAAGAATACAAAATAGGGCTGGGGGTATAGCTCAGAGGTAGAAGGTCCCTGAGTTCAATCCCCAATACAACAAGAAAAAAAATGAAAAGCTGGGCATGGAGGCTCACACCTGTAATCCCAGGACTTGGGAGGCTAAGAAAGGAAGATTATAGGTTCGAGGATAGCCTCAGGAATTTAGTGAGACTCTTGACAACCTAACAAGAACCTGATTCAAAATAAAAAGGGCTGGGAGCCGGGCGTAGTGGCGCACGCTTGTAATCCCAG